>JABXEQ010000015.1:3412001-3549953 GCA_012066045.3 Morus alba
GCTAACCCAAGTTTATGCCATCATGCCCGTTGCATCATTGCCGACCATACTAGGAGGCTAGATTGTCATCGCCTCCCGATGCGTGTTCTTATTCCCTTTTTATTAATTTTGACGATTGTTTGATCCTGAGTTTGGGGTGAGACACTTTGTGGTTGATTTTAGTGGATTTTGAGCATTACTTGTGAGTTGGTTGTTATGACTTGTCTCCATTGAGTTGTGTTCTTTTGGCCATGTTTTTTACTTGTTTTTCTTTTAGGTTGTTTGAATAAATTGTGAGTTTTGTTGAGATGAAATGACTAGATAATAATGATGAGTATAGTCACTTGATGCTTTCTTAGGTCTTTTGAAATGTATCTCATTGAGATTTCTGTGCTTGACTCCATTGATTGAAATTCACTCTTGATTCTCTACTTTTGAGCACCATGAATCATGATCACTTGATCTTTTGAGCATTTGGAGAACATTTATGTGCATTAGGTAGACTTTTGATATCTCATGAACACTAGAACCCATTTGAGTGAAACTTGAGGTGAAATTGTTGGTTTAGTATCATTGGAGAGAAAGATTAAGGCATTTTATTCGGATCGATTGGGACTTTGAAGCTAACCCTTGAAAAGAAAATTCATCATTTGTTTACCCCCCTTTGACCCATATTGCTTATTTTGTTCATCACCCATGTTTGTACATCCAAACCACCAAATACGTTTTCACTTCCTCAACCCATCACTACTAGGCATAATTGCATTAAATGATAAGATTGAGAGCAAGTGTGGGTTATGTTTGGGAAATCATTAGTGGATTGGCTTGTGATGTTTTTCATTCTCAATTAAAAAAAAAAAAAAAAAAAAAAAAAAAAAAAAAAAAATAATTATAAGAGTTAATCGGATGAGGAATTGAGTTACCATTCCATTTCTTTACAACATTGGGGACAATGTTGAGTTTGAGTTTGGGGGTGAGGTCTTTATTCTCAAATTTTTGTTTTATTTCTTTTGGGTTCAATTGAAGGTGAATGTATGTTGAAAAGAGGAGTTGGTGAAATTTTTTTTTTTTTTTTCTTGAAATCATGTGAGATACATGGGTTGTGATACATGCCTAGGGTGATTTGAGCCTAAAATTATAATCTCATCCACCTTTACCCTAGCCATACATTACAACCCTCAAAAGTCATTTTGATCTTCAATGACAAGTGAACCTTTATTAGTGGAGAGTGACACGAAAAATGGGCCTATGGTAGTTCTTATTAAGATATCACCATAGTCTCCTTGGCTCATAGGTCTATCCAGATTTTATTTGATTGATTGAGATTGATTGTGCACACACTTACACTTTGAGAGTCTTGAGTGGAGTGAAATTGATGCTTGATGTTGAAATTCTAGATAATCTCAGTGTTTGCATTTCCTTTGAGCTTAGAGCATTATGTGACTTTGGAGATACATGCACAGTTGTTAACTCAATACAAAACTCATACTTTTTCGCTTTGTGTCGTAGTACTTGATTTGTGTTTTCTTTTTTTTTCTTTTCTTTTTGCTTGAGGACAAGCAAATGTTTGAGTTTGGGGGTATTTGATGACGGGTATTTCTACCAACAAATCAAGTACTTTTTAAGCTTGAATATTTGTAAGTTTTCAAGCATTTTTGTTATTTAAATGTCTTTTGTGTGTTTTTATAGGAGTTATAAATAAATGCGAACTTGGATGATTTTGCATGAAGCAAAGAAGAATATTTGCCCAACTTGTGAATCAATGGCAAGAGGAGGCAAAAAGAGGATTTTAAGGCACAAAAGAGAGGCTTGAATGCAAAAAAGCGGGCTGCAGTGCACCATTTTGGGCACAGTAAAGAAATACAAAGAAGTCCAGAGAGCAAGGGAGGCGAGGTTGCAGACACTAAAGTGGGGCTGGAGCGCACTAAAGTGGGGCCGCGGCACACCGCAACCTGCCTAGTCTAAAAATGCGCTACTGCCAGCGCAGACCAGAGGCCTGCAGCGCCCAAAATATGCCCAGAGGTTAACACGCAGCTGCAGCGCGCAAGGGCACGGCAGCGCACCTCCAAAAGGGCCCAGAATGTGTCTCACGGGCTGCAGCTGCCCTCCATGCTTGCAGTGCGCCCCCAGCCTCTTCACCAAAAATCCCTCTTTCAAATGCCATCACGCTATTCAGCTGCAGCGCCATCAAAACCCTAGTCCAAATGTTGGTATAAAAGGAAAGAGATGCCATTTGGAAGGAGCCTGAAAAGTGAAGAAAACATCAAAAAGGAGGTCAAATCCTTCATCTTGGAGGTCCTTGGAAGCTCTTCAATGGATATTGGGTTTTATCTTCTTTCATCTATTTTTCCATGTTGAGCTAGACATTAAATCTAGGACTTGATGTAGTTTTATTTGAACTATGTTTTGAATATTCTGTTGATTGTTAATTTAATTTCATTTTCAATTCATTTATGTTTCTCTATGCTTAATGCTTTTAATTTATTTGGCCAATGAGTTAGATGATTTTTAGATTGCGAATTTGATGCTCGGGAGAGATTGAGTTCTTTATCTAGATTTGAGAAGCATAGTCTAGGTTGTTGTGAGACCGGGAGGAGATCAACGCTTAGATAATCAAATTAGGATTTAGGTCATTGTGAGGCCGGGAGGCGATCAATATTCCTATTTTCTAATTCTAAAGGTGAAGCTTAATTTGTGTTTAAATGTTCATTTCGAATAGGGATATTGTTTTGGGTATTTAAATACAATTTCTTGTGAGGCACTCGGGAGAGGTTGCGAGATGATATTAGGGACTTGATTAATGAATTGAATGGAATTGATTAGCAATTATATAATAGGATGAACATAGGCATAATAAAGCGAAATCAAGTCCCTAGACCATTTGTGTATAGATACTTTATTTTCTTATTTTCATATTTATTTTGTTTTATTTTCTTAATTGTCATTTTATTAGGTTGCCTAGATAAAGTTAAGTTACAATAATTGCGGTACTTAATGGCAATTCTAAACCCAATCCTGTGGAGACGATACTCACTCACCTTATACTCAAAACTTGACACCGTGACGCTATGAAATTTATTATACAAAATTAATTCGCATCAAGTTTTTGGGCGCCGTTCTTTTGGGGAATGGAATTTGAAAGTGTTGTTAATATTGTGAGTACATAACTTGATTTTAATTTAGGCTTTTATTTTCATTTTAATCTTTTGTTTTTTTTTTTTTCTCTTGTTTTACGAGGTACTTGGAGATGGTTGATCGACAAGTCCTCTCAAGATTTTCTCAATGAGATTCTCAGCCATTCTGAGCCAATGTGGCCGGCAACTCCTCCACCATCTTGAGCGCCGTTCTTCCATGCCAACCAATCGCATATGCCAGCTCTGAGTCAAGTTGAGCAAATGGTCTGAAAACCGTCAAATCTCGCCAAGCTTGAGGGTGTAAAGAATCAAGACCCATACATTGTGTTGTATGACACGTACTATGGGCGAAAGCCACTCTTTGACGAGTTGGCTCGGCATAGGAATAATTGATCCTAAAGACGCAATTTATTGAGGAGAGCTCCGCCCTAACCCAAGTTTATGCCATCATGCCCGGTGCATCATTGCCGACCATACTAGGAGGCGAGATTGTCTCGCCTCCCCGGTACGTGTTCTTATTCCCTTTTTATTAATTTTGACGATTGTTTTATCCTGAGTTTGGGGTGAGACACTTTGTGGTTGATTTTAGTGGATTTTGAGCATTACTTGTGAGTTGGTTGTTATGACTTGTCTCCATTGAGTTGTGTTCTTTTGGCCATGTTTTTACTTGTTTTTTCTTTTTTTTGGTTGTTTGAATAAATTGTGAGTTTTGTTGAGATGAAATGACTAGATAATAATGATGAGTATAGTCACTTGATGCTTTCTTAGGTCTTTTGAAATGTATCTCATTGAGATTTCTGTGTGCTTGACTCCATTGATTGAAATTCACTCTTGATTCTCTACTTTTGAGCACCATGAATCATGATCACTTGATCTTTTGAGCATTTGGAGAACATTTATGTGCATTAGGTAGACTTTGATATCTCATGAACACTAGAACCCATTTGAGTGAAACTTGAGGTGAAATTGTTGGTTTAGTATCATTGGAGAGAAGATTAAGGCATTTTATTCGGATCGATTGGGACTTTGAAGCTAACCCTTGAAAAGAAAAAATTCATCATTTGTTTACCCCTTTGACCCATATTGCTTATTTTGTTCATCACCCATGTTTGTACATCCAAACCACCAAATACGTTTTCACTTCCTCAACCCATCACTACTAGGCATAATTGCATTAAATGATAAGATTGAGAGCAAGTGTGGGTTATGTTTGGGAAATCATTAGTGGATTGGCTTGTGATGTTTTCATTCTCAATTAAAAAAAAAAAAAAAAAAAAAAAAAAAAAAAAAAAAAATAATTATAAGAGTTAATCGGATGAGGAATTGAGTTACCATTCCATTTCTTTACAACATTGGGGACAATGTTGAGTTTGAGTTTGGGGTGAGGTCTTTATTCTCAAATTTTTGTTTTATTTCTTTTTGGGTTCAATTGAAGGTGAATGTATGTTGAAAAAGAGGAGTTGGTGAAATTTTTCTTTTCTTTTCTTGGAAATCATGTGAGATACATGGGTTGTGATACATGCCTAGGGTGATTTGAGCCTAAAAATTATAATCTCATCCACCTTTTACCCTAGCCATACATTACAACCCTCAAAAGTCATTTTGATCTTCAATGACAAGTGAACCTTTATTAGTGGAGAGTGACACGAAAAATGGGCCTATGGTAGTTCTTATTAAGATATCACTCATAGTCTCCTTGGCTCATAGGTCTATCCAGATTTTATTTGATTGATTGAGATTGATTGTGCACACACTTACACTTTGAGAGTCTTGAGTGGGTGAAATTGATGCTTGATGTTGAAATTCTAGATAATCTCAGTGTTTGCATTTCCTTTGAGCTTAGAGCATTATGTGACTTTGGAGATACATGCACAGTTGTTAACTCAATACAAAACTCATACTTTTTTCGTTTGTGTCGTAGTACTTGATTTGTGTTTTCTTTTTCTTTCTTTTCTTTTGCTTGAGGACAAGCAAATGTTTGAGTTTGGGGGTATTTGATGACGGTATTTCTACCAACAAATCAAGTACTTTTAAGCTTGAATATTTGTAAGTTTTCAAGCATTTTTATTTAAATGTCTTTTTGTGTGTTTTTATAGGAGTTATAAATAAATGCGAACTTGAATGATTTTGCATGAAGCAAAGAAGAATATTTGCCCAACTTGTGAATCAATGGAGAGGAGGCAAAAAGAGGATTTTAAAGGCACAAAAGAGGAGGCTTGAATGCAAAAAAAGCGGGCTGCAGTGCACCATTTTGGGCTACAGCGTGCAAAGGAATACAAAGAAGTCCAGAGAGCAAGGGAGGCGCAGGCTGCAGCACACTAAAGTGGGCTGGAAGCGCACTAAAGTGGGCTGCAGCACACCAAACCTGCCTAGCTCAAAATGCGCGCTGCAGCGCACCAGAGGGGCTGCAGCGCCCAAAATATGCCCAGAGGTTGGACACGTGCTGCAGCGTGCCCAAAGGGCAACGCAGCAGCAAAAAGGGGCCTAGGAATGTGTCCTATGCGCTGCAGCGCGCCCAAAGGCGCTGCAGCGCGTCTCATCCCTCTGCGACCAAAATCCCTCTTCCAAAAATGCGCGCCGCTGCGTGTTTTCACGTGGGGTGCAGCACGCGACTAAATCCCTAGCTCCGAAATGTTGTAGTATAAAAGGAAAGAGATGCCATTTGGAAGGGGAGCCTGGAAAAGTGAAGAAAACATCAAAAGGAGGCCGAAATCCTTCATCTTGGAGGTCCTTGGAAGCTCTTCAATGGATATTAGGTTTTATCTTCTTTCATCTATTTTTCCATGTTGAGCTAGACATTAAATCTAGGACTTGATGTAGTTTTATTTGAACTATGTTTTGAATATTCTGTTGATTGTTAATTTAATTTCATTTTCAATTCATTTATGTTTCTCTATGCTTAATGCTTTTAATTTATTTGGCCAATGAGTTAGATGATTTTTAGATTGCGAATTTGATGCTCGGGAGAGATTGAGTTCTTTATCTAGATTTGAGAAGCATAGTCTAGGTTGTTGTGAGACCGGGAGGAGATCAACGCTTAGATAATCAAATTAGGATTTAGGTCATTGTGAGGCCGGGAGGGCGATCAATATTCCTATTTTCTAATTCTAAAGGTGAAGCTTAATTTGTGTTTAAATGTTCATTTCGAATAGGGATATTGTTTTGGGTATTTAAATACAATTTCTTGTGAGGCACTTGGGAGAGGTTGCGAGATGATATTAGGGACTTGATTAATGAATTGAATGGAATTGATTAGCAATTATATAATAGGATGAACATAGGCATAATAAAAGCGAAATCAAGTCCCTAGACCATTTGTGTATAGATACTTTATTTTCTTATTTTCATATTTATTTTGTTTTATTTTTCTTAATTGTCATTTTATTAGGTTGCCTAGATAAAGTTAAGTTACAATAATTGCGGTACTTAATGGCAATTCTAAACCCAATCCCTGTGGAGACGATACTCACTCACCTTATACTCAAAACTTGACACCGTACGCTTGCGGAAATTTATTAAATAAAATTAATTCGCATCAAGTTTTTGGCACCGTTGCTGGGGAATGGAATTTGAAAGTGTTGTTAATATTGTGAGTACATAACTTGATTTTAATTTAGGCTTTTATTTTTCATTTTTAATCTTTTGTTTTTTTTTTATTTTCTCTTGTTTTACGAGGTACTTGGAGATGGTTGATCGACAAGTCCTCTCAAGATTTTCTCAATGAGATTCTCAGCCATTCTGAGCCAATGTGGCCGGCAACTCCTCCACCATCTTGAGCGCCGTTCTTCCATGCCAACCAATCGCATATGCCAGCTCTGAGTCAAGTTGAGCAAATGGTCTGAAAACCGTCAAATCTCGCCAAGCTTGAGGGTGTAAAGAATCAAGACCCATACATTGTGTTGTATGACACGTACTATGGGCGAAAGCCACTCTTTGACGAGTTGGCTCGGCATAGGAATAATTGATCCTAAAGACGCAATTTATTGAGGAGAGCTCCGCCTAACCCAAGTTTATGCCATCATGCCCGGTGCATCATTGCCGACCATACTAGGAGGCGAGATTGTCTCGCCTCCCGCACGTGTTCTTATTCCTTTTTATTAATTTTGACGATTGTTTGATCCTGAGTTTGGGGTGAGACACTTTGTGGTTGATTTTAGTGGATTTTGAGCATTACTTGTGAGTTGGTTGTTATGACTTGTCTCCATTGAGTTGTGTTCTTTTGGCCATGTTTTTACTTGTTTTTCTTTTTAGGTTGTTTGAATAAATTGTGAGTTTTGTTAAGATGAAATGACTAGATAATAATGATGAGTATAGTCACTTGATGCTTTCTTAGGTCTTTTTTGAAATGTATCTCATTGAGATTTTTGTGTGCTTGACTCCATTGATTGAAATTCACTCTTGATTCTCTACTTTTGAGCACCATGAATATGATCACTTGATCTTTTGAGCATTTGGAGAACATTTATGTGCATTAGGTAGACTTTGATATCTCATGAACACTAGAACCCATTTGAGTGAAACTTGAGGTGAAATTGTTGGTTTAGTATCATTGGAGAGAAGATTAAGGCATTTTATTCGGATCGATTGGGACTTTGAAGCTAACCCTTGAAAAGAAAATTCATCATTTGTTTACCCCCTTTGAGCCCATATTGCTTATTTTGTTCATCACCCATGTTTGTACATCCAAACCACCAAATACGTTTTCACTTCCTCAACCCATCACTACTAGGCATAATTGCATTAAATGATAAGATTGAGAGCAAGTGTGGGTTATGTTTGGGAAATCATTAGTGGATTGGCTTGTGATGTTTTTCATTCTCAATTAAAAAAAACAAAAAAAAAAAAAAAAAAAAGAAAAAAATAATTATAAGAGTTAATCGGATGAGGAATTGAGTTACCATTCCATTTCTTTACAACATTGGGGACAATGTTGAGTTTGAGTTTGGGGGTGAGGTCTTTATTCTCAAATTTTTGTTTTTATTTCTTTTTGGGTTCAATTGAAGGTGAATGTATGTTGAAAAGAGGAGTTGGTGAAATTTTTTCTTTTCTTTTCTTGGAAATCATGTGAGATACATGGGTTGTGATACATGCCTAGGGTGATTTGAGCCTAAAAATTATAATCTCATCCACCTTTTACCCTAGCCATACATTACAACCCTCAAAAGTCCTTTTGATCTTCAATGACAAGTGAACCTTTATTAGTGGAGAGTGACACGAAAAATGGGCCTATGGTAGTTCTTATTAAGATATCACTCATAGTCTCCTTGGCTCATAGGTCTATCCAGATTTTATTTGATTGATTGAGATTGATTGTGCACACACTTACACTTTGAGAGTCTTGAGTGGAGTGAAATTGATGCTTGATGTTGAAATTCTAGATAATCTCAGTGTTTGCATTTCCTTTGAGCTTAGAGCATTATGTGACTTTGGAGATACATGCACAGTTGTTAACTCAATACAAAACTCATACTTTTTCGCTTGTGTCGTAGTACTTGATTTGTGTTTTCTTTTTTCTTTCTTTTCTTTTGCTTGAGGACAAGCAAATGTTTGAGTTTGGGGGTATTTGATGACGGGTATTTCTACCAACAAATCAAGTACTTTTAAGCTTGAATATTTGTAAGTTTTCAAGCATTTTTGTTAGTTTTAATGTCTTTTGTGTGTTTTTTATAGGAGTTATAAATAAATGCGAACTTGGATGATTTTGCATGAAGCAAAGAAGAATATTTGCCCAACTTGTGAATCAATGGCAAGAGGAGGCAAAAGAGGATTTTAAGGCACAAAAGAGGAGGCTTAGAATGCAAAAAAGCGGGCTGCAGTGCACCATTTTAGGCTACAGCGTGCAAAGGAATACAAAGAAGTCCAGAGAGCAAGGGAGGCGTAGGCTGCAGCGCACTAAAGTGGGCTGCAGCGCACTAAAGTGGGCTGCAGCACACCAAAACCTGCCTAGCTCCAAAAATGCACGCTGCAGCGCACCAGAGGGGCTGCAGCGGCCCAAAATGTACCCAGAGGTTGGACACGTGCTGCAGCGTGCCCAAGGGGCGCTGCAGCGCACCAAAAGGGCCTAGGAATGTGTCCTACGCGCTGCAGCGTGCCCAAAGGCGCTGCAGTGCGTCTCAGCCCTCTTCGACCAAAATCCCTCTTCCAAAAATGCGCGCCACAGCGCGTTATCACGTGGGCTGCAGCGCGCGACTAAATCCCTAGCTCCGAAATGTTGTAGTATAAAAGGAAAGAGATGCCATTTGGAAGGGGAGCCTGGAAAAGTGAAGAAAACATCAAAAGGAGGCCGAAATCCTTCATCTTGGAGGTCCTTGGAAGCTCTTCAATGGATATTGGGTTTTATCTTCTTTCATCTATTTTTCCATGTTGAGCTAGACATTAAATCTAGGACTTGATGTAGTTTTATTTGAACTATGTTTTGAATATTCTGTTGATTGTTAATTTAATTTCATTTTCAATTCATTTATGTTTCTCTATGCTTAATGCTTTTAATTTATTTGGCCAATGAGTTAGATGATTTTTTAGATTGCGAATTTGATGCTCGGGAGAGATTGAGTTCTTTATCTAGATTTGAGAAGCATAGTCTAGGTTGTTGTGAGACCGGGAGGAGATCAACGCTTAGATAATCAAATTAGGATTTAGGTCATTGTGAGGCCGGGGCGATCAATATTCCTATTTTCTAATTCTAAAGGTGAAGCTTAATTTGTGTTTAAATGGTCATTTCGAATAGGGATATTGTTTTGGGTATTTAAATACAATTTCTTGTGAGGCACTTGGGAGAGATTGCGAGATGATATTAGGGACTTGATTAATGAATTGATTGGAATTGATTAGCAATTACATAATAGGATGAACATAGGCATAATAAAGCGAAATCAAGTCCCTAGACCATTTGTGTATAGATACTTTATTTTCTTATTTTCATATTTATTTTGTTTTATTTTCTTAATTGTCATTTTATTAGGTTGCCTAGATAAAGTTAAGTTACAATAATTGCGGTACTTAATGGCAATTCTAAACCCAATCCCTGTGGAGACGATACTCACTCACCTTATACTCAAAACTTGACACCGTACGCTTGCGGAAATTTATTAAATAAAATTAATTCGCATCAAGTTTTTGGCACCGTTGCTGGGGAATGGAATTTGAAAGTGTTCTTAATATTGTGAGTACATAACTTGATTTTAATTTAGGCTTTTATTTTTCATTTTTAATCTTTTGTTTTATTTTTATTTTCTCTTGTTTTACGAGGTACTTGGAGATGGTTGATCGACAAGTCCTCTCAAGATTTTCTCAATGAGATTTTGAGCCATTCTGAGCCAATGTGGCTGGCAACTCCTCCACCATCTTGAGCACCGTTCTTCCATGCCAACCAATCGCATATGCCAGCTCCGAGTCAAGTTGAGCAAATGGTCTGAAAACCGTCAAATCTCGCCAAGCTTAAGGGTGTAAAGAATCAAGACCCATACGTTGTGTTGTATGACACGTACTATGGGTGAAAGCCACTCTTTCACGAGTTGGCTCGGCATAGGAATAATTGATCCTAAAGACGCAATTTATTGAGGAGAGCTCCGCCCTAACCCAAGTTTATGCCATCATGCCCGGTGCATCATTGCCGACCATACTAGGAGGCGAGATTGTCTCGCCTCCCCGGTACGTGTTCTTATTCCCTTTTTATTAATTTTGACGATTGTTTGATCCTGAGTTTGGGGGTGAGACACTTTGTGGTTGATTTTAGTGGATTTTGAGCATTACTTGTGAGTTGGTTGTTATGACTTGTCTCCATTGAGTTGTGTTCTTTTGGCCATGTTTTTACTTGTTTTTCTTTTTAGGTTGTTTGAATAAATTGTGAGTTTTGTTAAGATGAAATGACTAGATAATAATGATGAGTATAGTCACTTGATGCTTTCATAGGTCTTTTGAAATGTATCTCATTGAGATTTTTGTGTGCTTGACTCCATTGATTGAAATTCACTCTTGATTCTCTACTTTTGAGCACCATGAATCATGATATGATCACTTGATCTTTTGAGCATTTGGAGAACATTTATGTGCATTAGGTAGACTTTGATATCTCATGAACACTAGAACCCATTTGAGTGAAACTTGAGGTGAAATTGTTGGTTTAGTATCATTGGAGAGAAGATTAAGGCATTTTATTCGGATCGATTGGGACTTTGAAGCTAACCCTTGAAAAGAAAATTCATCATTTGTTTACCCCCTTTGACCCATATTGCTTATTTTGTTCATCACCCATGTTTGTACATCCAAACCACCAAATACGTTTTCACTTCCTCAACCCATCACTACTAGGCATAATTGCATTAAATGATAAGATTGAGAGCAAGTGTGGGTTATGTTTGGGAAATCATTAGTGGATTGGCTTGTGATGTTTTTCATTCTCAATAAAAAAAAAAAAAAAAAAAAAAAAAAAAAAAAAAAAAAAAATAATTATAAGAGTTAATCGGATGAGGAATTGAGTTACCATTCCATTTCTTTACAACATTGGGGACAATGTTGAGTTTGAGTTTGGGGGTGAGGTCTTTATTTCTCAAATTTTTGTTTTTATTTCTTTTTGGGTTCAATTGAAGGTGAATGTATGTTGAAAAGAGGAGTTGGTGAAATTTTTTCTTTTCTTTTCTTGGAAATCATGTGAGATACATGAGTTGTGATACATGCCTAGGGTGATTTGAGCCTAAAAATTCTAAACTCATCCACCTTTTACCCTAGCCATACATTACAACCCTCAAAAGTCCTTTTGATCTTCAATGACAAGTGAACCTTTATTAGTGGAGAGTGACACGAAAAATGGGCCTATGGTAGTTCTTATTAAGATATCACTCATAGCCTCCTTGGCTCATAGGTCTATCCAGATTTTATTTGATTGATTGAGATTGATTGTGCACACACTTACACTTTGAGAGTCTTGAGTGGAGTGAAATTGATGCTTGATGTTGAAATTCTAGATAATCTCAGTGTTTGCATTTCCTTTGAGCTTAGAGCATTATGTGACTTTGGAGATACATGCACAGTTGTTAACTCGATACAAAACTCATACTTTTTCGTTTGTGTCGTAGTACTTGATTTGTGTTTTCTTTTTCTTTCTTTTCTTTTGCTTGAGGACAAGCAAATGTTTGAGTTTGGGGGTATTTGATGACGAGTATTTCTACCAACAAATCAAGTACTTTTAAGCTTGAATATTTGTAAGTTTTCAAGCATTTTTGTTAGTTTTATGTCTTTTGTGTGTTTTTTATAGGAGTTATAAATAAATGCGAACTTGGATGATTTTGCATGAAGCAAAGAAGAATATTTGCCCAACTTGTGAATCAATGGCAAGAGGAGGCAAAAGAGGATTTTAAGGCACAAAAGAGGAGGCTTGGAATGCAAAAAAGCGGGCTGCAGTGCACCATTTTGGGCTACAGCGTGCAAAGGAATACAAAGAAGTCCAGAGAGCAAGGGAGGCGCAGGCTGCAGCACACTAAAGTGGGCTGCAGCACACCAAAACCTGGGCTGCAGCACACCAAAACCTGCCTAGCTCAAAATGCACGCTGCAGGGCACCAGAGGGCTGCAGCGCCCAAAATGTGCCCAGAGGTTGGACACGTGCTGCAGCGTGCCCAAGGGGCGCTGACAGCGCACCAAAAGGGCCTAGGAATGTGTCCCACGCGCTGCAGCGTGCCCAAAGGCGCTGCAGTGCGTCTCAGCCCTCTTCGACCAAAATCCCTCTTCCAAAAATGCGCGCCCACAGCGGCGTTATCACGTGGGCTGCAGCGACTAAATCCCTAGCTCCAAATGTTGTAGTATAAAAGGAAAGAGATGCCATTTGGAAGGGGAGCCTGGAAAAGTGAAGAAAACATCAAAAGGAGGCTGAAATCCTTCATCTTGGAGGTCCTTGGAAGCTCTTCAATGGATATTAGGTTTTATCTTCTTTCATCTATTTTTGCATGTTGAGCTAGACATTAAATCTAGGACTTGATGTAGTTTTATTTGAACTATGTTTTGAATATTCTGTTGATTGTTTTCATTTTCAATTCATTTATGTTTCTCTATGCTTAATGCTTTTAATTTATTTGGCCAATGAGTTAGATGATTTTTAGATTGCGAATTTGATGCTCGGGAGAGATTGAGTTCTTTATCTAGATTTGAGAAGCATAGTCTAGGTTGTTGTGAGACCGAGAGGAGATCAACGCTTAGATAATCAAATTAGGATTTAGGTCATTGTGAGGCCGAGAGGCGATCAATATTCCTATTTTCTAATTCTAAAGGTGAACCTTAATTTGTGTTTAAATGTTCATTTCGAATAGGGATATTGTTTTGGGTATTTAAATACAATTTCTTGTGAGGCACTCGGGAGAGGTTGCGAGATGATATTAGAGCCTTAATTAATGAATTGAATGGAATTGATTAGCAATTACATAATAGGATGAACATAGGAATAATAAAGCGAAATCAAGTCCCTAGACCATTTGTGTATAGATACTTTATTTTCTTATTTTCATATTTATTTTGTTTTATTTTCTTAATTGTCATTTTATTAGGTTGCCTAGATAAGGTTAAGTTACAATAATTGCAGTACTTAATGGCAATTCTAAACCCAATCCCTGTGGAGATGATACTCACTCACCTTATACTCAAAACTTGACACCGTACGCTTGCAGAAATTTATTATACAAAATTAATTTGCATCAACAAGAGACAACATACATTTGATGAAGCTGATGTAGTAAGGCATTCTTTTGATTGGTTGCTATGTAGCTCAAGAAGTCAGTGCAACCAAACTACGTAAATGTTGATGATAAATGATGCTTTGTTTTTTTTTTTTTTTTTTTTTTTGATAAAATGCAAAAAAAAAAAAAAAAAAAAAAATGATAACTATCTACAACACATGGCTCAAATTCTAAAAATTATTCCTAACCAGAAATCATCCCTCAAGCAAATGTCACAAGTCAAGTAAAGGTACTCCGTTAATGACTTAACCAACTTGAAAGATCAATGAAAGTTCAAAAAGCTGTTTTCTCAACTCTCACACTCACTAAAAATGAAAACCTTAAACTCGGGAATTTTTCTCAACTAAATGTGTCAGCAACCATCTTACCACAAGGTCTAGCATGTGCTCAAAAATAACTTTGGAAATCATTTCTTGGTAATTAAGATAGCAAAAACTGACTCAAACCAAAAATTTTGAAATCATACTCAGATAATCTCATAAAAATTTTGACCCAAAATAATAACAAGACAAAAATTAATCTTACACATGAATATGCTCACCACCCCTAACCCAAAGTCAGATAGTGTCCTCAATGTCTAAAAAGATATGCAATACGAAGATGACAGGGAAAGAAAACACCTGGATGATGAACATTGGAACTAAGCCGAGCTTCCTGAACTGATTCTCCAAAACACAAACAAATATAAAATCACAGAAAATCAAATTAAAAATAAAAGCACACAAAACACACCAGACGACACAAAGAAACAAAAATATGATACAATAGGGTTGGAAGCAAACTTGCCAACTTTGGTAAACCGGAGCCTCGAGAATGATCTCTTTAGCTTGGCTCACACGCTCAATGTAATGCTTCAGTCTCTGGCCATTGACTCTGAATATTCTCTCATCACTTGGGTCCTCGACCTCGACAGTACCGTTGGGAAAAACTTGTTTCACCACAAATGGACCAGTCCACCGCGACCTTAACTTACCTGGGTGGAGATGCAAACGGGAGTCATAAAGATGCACCCGCTGATTTGGCTCATATTTTTTTTCTCAAGATCTGCTTATCATGAGCCGCTTTCATTTTTGCCTTGTAGATCCTGGAATTGTCATATGCGTCGTTCCTTAACTCCTCAATCTCAGACAATTGGAGCTTTTTTGAATACCTCATGATTGAGATCAAAGTTAAGGGCCTTGACGGCCCAATAAGCTTTATGTTCGAGCTCGACAGGGTAAATGACAAAGCTTTCCCAAAGACAAGCCTATTGGGAGACATCCCAAGAGGGGATTTATAGGCGATCTTGTATGCCCAGAAAGCATCAAGAAGACGTAAGGACCAATCCTTGCGGTCGGGATTTACCGTCTTTTCTAGAATTTGTTTGATCTCCCTATTTGCCAACTCAGTTTGGCCATTTGTTTGTGGATGATAGCCAGTAGCAACCTTATGAAGCACACCGTACTTGCGCATAAGAGCCTCAAATGAACAGTTGCAGAAATGAGTGTCTTGATCACTGATGATAGCACGTGGAGTGCCAAACCTAGATAACACATTCTCCTTCAAGAACTTAACAACTGTTACATTATCATTGGCTCAACACGGCACGGCTTCAACCCATTTAGAAACATAATCCACAGCGAGGAGGATGTAAAGGTACCCAGAAGAAGGTGGAAATGGACCCATAACGTCGATCCCCCAACAATCAAATATTTCTATTACGAGAATCGGGTTCAAAGGCATTATATGGCGGTGGGACAAAGCACCTAAAGCACCCTAACAAAGTCTAAAGCAACACTAGAAGATTTTTTTTGCGGTGGTCTTTTATACCAAAAAAAGACCACCACATGCATCGTTATGGCGAAGTTCGAACACTAGTAATTTCATCATCAGGAATGCATCGCCTCATGATTTGGTCGGGACAGTACTTGAAAAGATATGGATCATCCCAATAGAAGTTTCATGCTTCGACCAAGAACTTGCATTTATCTTGTGCATTCCAATTAGAAGATAGTTCGCCCGTCACCAAGTAGTTTACGATATGAGCGTACCAAGGTAGCTTAGTGACGGCGAAAAGATTTTCATCAGGGAAGTTATCGCGGAAGGCAGGGCCATTAGCTGGATCATTGAACTCGAGTCAAGACAGATGGTCGGCAACGACATTCTCGACACCTTTCTTGTCCTTGATGGTCAAGTCAAATTCCTGCAATAGAAGGATCCACCTAATTAATCGCGCCTTAGCATCCTTTTTGGAAAGGAGATACTTAAGGGCGACATGATCTGCAAAGACGGTGATGGGTGAACCAATCTGATATGCACGGAACTTGTCAAGTGCAAAGACTACAGCGAGCAACTCTTTCTCAATGGTTGAGTAATTCATTTGAGCACTATTTAGAGTTCTACTCATGTAATTGATAAGTTGATTTTTCATCAATTTATCCCCGTCATATATTGTAGTTTTTGAGCATATTTCGGTTAATTTGTCAATAGTTTTACGCTTATGCTAATCTATTTTGTAGGATTTGCAAAGTGGAGAAAATCAAGTGAAAAAGATAAAGAAGTCCATGAAAATCTCCAATTTGTGTGGGCTGCAACGCATGAGAAGCAATCTATAGCCTGAGACTTCCAGAGACCATTCCAGAGAGCAGTCGAGCTACAGGCTGCAGCACGCCTGCCAGCAGCCTCGCGCGCTTAGGCGCAGTTTAATGCGCGCTTAGGCGCGCATCCTAGAGTCATTGAGATGCGCGCTGCAGCGCATGTCCGTGGGCTTAGGCGTGCATCTGGAAACTCTAATTCCTCATTGACGCATGCTGCAGTGCACACCCACGGGCTGCAGCGCGCCTTTCTCGAATTTGGAGGGTTGTGCATGTGACATAAAAGGAAAAGAAAGCTGCTAGAACCAGGGGGTGGAAGACAGACACGGAAAATTGAACCAGAGACATGGCAAGAACCTGAGAACCATAGAAAAGCAGCTGTAACCAAGGATTTTTCTGGAGATTTTCAAGGGGATTCAAGGCAGTTTGAAGGCTTCAGAGGAGATTATCCAACAGGAGTTTTTCATTACTTTCTTCCTTTGTATTTCTTAAATTATTATTTAATTTTCTGCTTGAGCTATGGATTTTTGGTATTTTGTAACTGTGTATTTGAATATGAACATGGATAGCTAAACTCCTCACGCTAGGGGGGGTATGATCTAATTTAATGAAAGTTGTATTTTAAGAATCTGTTTGCTTATTGAATGTTTTATACTCTAATCTTTTGTGTCTCTTGTGCTTAATTTCTAATTTAATTACCCATTAGATTAGAGACCTTAGATGTATGAAATTTGGCTTGGGAGAGTTAATTACATACGTTGAGAATTAAGAGACGCAACCTAAGAAGATATTGAGTCGGGAGGCTAGTATAACCTTAGGAGATCGAATATGGGCTAAACTTAATGAATGCATAATTGGTTAAATTAATAGGGATATTCATTTAATTAATTTAACATATTATTTCACTTAGCACTCCGGAGAGGCAGTGAGATTATCTTAGTACCCATGATTTAAGATTGGATGTAACACGTCAATAAGTGACAGATTTAGATAAATATAACATAATTAGGTGAAGTCAAATCCCCTCCTAGCTCATTTTATCACAGAGATCCCTTCAATCCAATTCACTTTGGTATCCGTTGTTTGCATATTTTAGTTAGCTAAGCTGTTCAATTTAGTTTTAATTCCCTTATTCTATATTGTCTAGATAAAATTAATTTAGATTAATAGCAATACTTAGCTCTTTCCTAGTTAACAATCCCAGAGGACGATACTCGATCTTTGGATCATTATTACTTCACGATTCGTACACTTGCGAGCACACACGCTATTCTAAGCAAAAGTTATTTTTCGCGTGTCAAGTTTTTGGCGCCGTTGCCGGGGATTGGCAATTTAGGATTTAAGTTAATATTACTGTGAAATAGATTGATTTTAATTTAGACCTTGCTCTTTATTTGATTGATTTAATTTTTGTTAATTAAATTTCTTTCACATATTCTTTTGGTTGCAGTTTATGCACTGAGTCCGTAGCTTGGAGACTGTCCCTTTGGACCCTGAAATTGAGAGAACTATTTCAAGACTAAGAAGGGAACATCTGAACAGAAACTGAGTCATGGCCGAGGTAACAACTGTTGGTTGCCGAATCGAATTCGGAGGCGGAAGCGTGGGGAATAGCGGATCATGTATAACAAAAATTTTTACAAAACTTTTGAGATACTCTATAGATTATATTAATTTATGCACGAATAAATTAATCACATTAATTTATATCATTCAAGGATCAATCAAAAAAATACCTGGTAGCCGACTTAGATGATAACTTGAATTTTTTTGACCACGAACAGTCCTAGCTCCAAGCTTTGTGTTTAGAACACCAAAGTCTTCCACGTCAATTCCTTGATTCCACGTAGACATGTGTGTGGGCACACGTGAGAAAAAACAGGTTTCTTAAACACTCGAATTTTCACAAACACCAACGCATGCACGATGTGGAATTTTTGGAGAAAAATATTTTTCACTCTTTTAGATAGGGAAGATTTATCCTTTATCTAGTAGTCCAATTTTAATTCAGATTCAAATTCGAATTTAAGTCAAACTTAAATTAATTTGAATTCTAAATTGAACAACTTATCAAATAAGTTTAAATGGATAAATCTAGATATGTTCAAATTCAAATTTAAATAATCTCATTATTTAAATAATAATTAATTCTCAATTAATTATTATTCGTATTTAACTTTAGAATTCCGTAATTCTAAAATTCCCATTTTGCCCTTTGTGTCTGCTAGAATTACAAGGACGACGCGGGGACTAATGCACCTATAATTCTGAGCTCCAATAAAATTAATAATTAATTAAACACTTTAATTAATTAATTAATTCTATTAATTACAATAGTTACTCCACTATAAACTTGGAATTGCACTCTCGAAATTATAGACATTAATTATTTCTAAACTGCGAAATGTCCCTTTCATATAGTCATTACATATAGATCAATCCTCCATAAATAATTCATAATTAGAGTCAGGTAGAATCCGTTAACCTCTCTAATTACATCTTTATCCTTGAGTACCATTGATTCTCTAATGGATAGTGATTCATAAAACACATTCATGAACCAGGGCTCTTACTAATCCAAGTACCGAATCAACACTCAAGAGAATTATTTATCTGCTTCTCTCGCAAGAAGGAATGGATTCCATCTCGTATTATCTGCTTCTCTCGCAAGAAGGAATGGATTCCATCTCGTATAATAACATTCCCAGCTACCTATTTCATTATGTCTCCAAAATACAAGGAATAGGATTCAGGGTCTCGGAATCCGTACCGAGTAAATCAAAAGACATAAATCCATAAATAGGAGTTAGTTAAGAAGTCAGGATTAAGATCATCCTATATATGACCTGTTGGGAATGGTGTCCTAGAAGCATGAGATGTAATTGGACATTTATTATTTATTTAATAAAAGAGTTTATTCATTATTTTATGTGCATATATTTATGAATATTTTATGAATATCAATGAAAATTCCATGATTATTTATGTAACCTTAAACATTGTATATAAGTGTTATATACGAGAGGATAATGTTTAAGGATAATAATCAAAAAGCAATGTTCATAATGAATTTAATTAAAGTTTGGAATCTTTAATTAAAACATTATTAATACATGTCATTCCATTTAGAATGGAAATGTTGTTATCCACACTTCGTTAATATGGTGAGATATTGAATGAGTGTATTTCGCATAATGAGATTATGTGGAACAAGGACACATGAATTTCTAATAATTTCCGTTAAATATAGAAATTCTAATTGAGTCTATCGATGGTCATATATAGAATGATCTTAATCCTGAGTTCTTAACAGACTCCTATTTATGGATTTGTGTCTTTTGATTTACTCGGTACGGATTCTGAGACCCTGAATCCTATTCCTTGTATTTTGGAGACATGATGAAGTAGGTAGCTGAGAATGTTATTATACAAGATGGAATCCATTCCTTCTTGAGAAAGAAGTAGATAAATAATTCTCTTGAGGGTTGATTCGGTACTTGGACCAGTAGGAGCTCCGATTCATGAATGTGTTTTATGAATCACTGTCCATTAGAGAATTAATGGTACTCAAGGATAAAGATATAATTAGAGAGGTTAACGGATTCTACCTGGCTCTAATTATGAATTATTTATGGAGGATTGATCTATATGCAATGACTATATCAAATGGACACTTCACAGTTTAGAAGTAATTTATATCTATAATTTCGAGAGTGCAATTCCAAGTTTATAGTGGAGTAACTATTGGAATTAATAGAATTAATTAATTAATTAAAGTGTTTAATTGATTATTAATTCTATTGGAGCTCGGGATTATAGGTCCATTAGTCCCCGCGTCGTCCTAGTAATTCTACCAGATACAGAGGACAAAATGGGAATTTTAGAATTACGGAATTCTAAAATTAAACACTCGGAAATAATTAATTGAGAATTAATTATTATTTAAATAATGTGATTATTTAAATTTGAATTTGAACACATCTGGATTTATCCATTTAAACTTATTTGATAAGTTGTTCAATTTAGAATTCAAATTAATTTAAGTTTGACTTAAATTCGAATTTGAATCAAAATTAAAATTGGACTATTGGATAAAGGATAAAATATCTTCATTCCTTATCTATAATAGGCGCCACACATAGAGATAAACCCTACTAGTGTGGCCGGCCACCTTAAGGATAAGGGGAAGGGATTTTTTGTTCCAAATTTAAATAGGAGATAATTAATAAGCTTTATCTTAGAGATAGAGATTGGATTCCTTTTAGAAGTTTGACTTCTACTCTCTAAATACTATTTTTGAGACAATTTTCGGAATGCCTTTTTGCCCTAATTTTAGTGGTGGCCGAAATTTCTCTATAGAAATTTTGAAACAATTTTTTCAGCCCTAAAGGTTAAGGCTGGCCGAATTTCTCAAGTAGAGAGGAAGGAAAAATTTTTCTCTAAAAATTCCATATCGTGCATGCGTTGGTGTTTGTGGAAATTCGAGTGTTTATTGTAATCCGTTTTGTCTCATGTGTGCCCACACACACGTCTTCGTGGATTCTAGGAATTGACGTGGAAGACAATGGTTTTCTAAACACAAAGCTTTGGAGCAAGAATTGTTCGAGGTCAAA
Organism: Morus alba; assembly: GCA_012066045.3. Lineage (NCBI taxonomy): Eukaryota > Viridiplantae > Streptophyta > Magnoliopsida > Rosales > Moraceae > Morus > Morus alba. The sequence goes on from JABXEQ010000015.1 coordinate 3,433,023, forward strand.
GAACTCAAGTTATCAACCGAGTCGGCCACCAGGTATTTTCCGAATTGAGTTCTTAATAAATGAATTAATGAGATTAATTTATTCGTGCATAAATTAATATAATCTATAGAGTATCTCAAAGGTTTTATGAAAATTTTTGTTATACACGATCCGCCTTTCTGCTGCGCTTCCGCATCCGAATTCGATTCGGGAACCAACATGACCATCGGTAGACTCAATTAGAATTTCTATGCTTAACGGAAATTATTAGAAATTCATATTGTGTCTGCGTCCATGTTTTGTTGGAAATGTGTCCATAAAGTGGGATGTAATTTGTTATTTATGAAATGACAAATGTAAGACATTATTATTTTGCTGATTTTATAAAATAAGATAAAGTTATGTTTTGACACATACTCAAGAGTGTTTATGATATTGCTTAGTCCATAAACTGTTACCAACGAAAGAAGAGTCAGGGGAACCCTGCCGGACAAACTCTTCGGATACAGTTTAAAATAGATATTCGCAGTCTTAGGATTGATTGGGCAATCGAATCCGATTATGACTGTTAGATCGAACCATGTGATCTTGGTCTCGGGGCATGGGAGTTGGACTCTCGTGGTTGATCTAGACATGCTCGCAACATGTTGAATAGACCATGTGACCGATTAGGTTAGAGTAAAACCGTTTACACAACTCTAAACCTAATCATCACAACTTAAGTATATTTGTATAATTATCTTAATCACGAAGTGAATCGTAGCTCAACTTAGTATCTCATGATCTTTGATTCGCCAATGAGATTAGTTCACACGCTTATTGAACGACATCTCGGTCATTGGGATCATGACAATATTAAGTTGGAGTTATGTGATTCACAGATATGGAATTGTAAAAATAATATCACCTCATGCTTTATTGACGGGTGTGTGAATAAATAAACCAGGCACAGTATTCAATGATGATATTCATTGATTAAGACATCGTAACATGTGCGAGACATCTTACTAACGTTTGTCTTTCTTATTCACGGTCATATAAAAGGAGTTGAGGAAATAATGATTAGAATGGTAAAGCGGTAATATTATATACACCATTCGATCACCGATATTTACTGAAGGATAATAATGCATTTACACTTTGTGGACCGTGTGATAAATTGTATCAACACCAAAAAGAAAAATTAGCGCACATGAATCGAGAGATTATTCGCATCGAACTTTTAGTGGAGTTATGCGATGTCGGAATTAAATATGTCGATAACTTATAGGGATGAGTTAGTCGAATATTGTAATTCCATAGCTTTGTTCATGTGGGTCCATTCGGTCTCAAGGCTAGCTCTAATAAATGGGAAAAACAGAAACCGATAATTATGTTTAAATTCATTGTGTTATTTTTCATTTATTTGATAATTGAAAAATAAAAAAGAATGAGTTTTGAATTTTGAAATTAATGGAGATTAATTTAAAATTCAAAATGAAATTTAAACATGATTTTATTTGGCAACTAAAGGAAAGAGAAAAGTGAGATTTTATTTTGGGAAAATTCGGAAATCCCTTGCCTTAAGGGGATTTCAATTTTGTCCAAAATAGGAAGGAAATTCGAAAATCCTAAGCCATGTAGGGATTTTTGGGATTTCAACCCTAGGGTTAAGGAGAAATTCGAAAATCCCATCTAGGGTTTGAGTTTTGAATTTTCTCCTATATAAGGATATTATTGAAAACCCTAGGGAGAGAGTCTTTTGGAGAAAAGAAAAAGAGATCACACTTTCCTTAGGGTGGCCGGATTTTGTAGAGACAAAATAGAAGGAAAAAGTTTCCTTAGGTTTTTGAAAAAGAGCCCACTCTCTCATCCTAAAAATTGTAGAGACATAGCCTTGAATCAACGAGTGGTTCTTGGTGTGATCGTGACAATAAACAACGATCTTGTTTCACGGCAATTCTCCATCTTGGAACGTGAGATAGTGAGACAAGATCCTTCATGTCAATTAATTCAATCGTCACAAAGGTATGTGAGATTTTTCTAATCCTTTGTCCATAAACATATATCATGCATGCATCTCTCGTTGTGGTTTACGTTTAATTATGAATTAAATGGATATGATAAAATTTTTGAAATTCCGCCTACAATATTGTTGTTGTTCAAATGATTTTTCATATATAAATCACAATAAGATCCTACAATTGGTATCAGAGCCTAGGGCTATTGATCATGCATGATTTATGTTTATGCGATTGAATGTATGATATGTGTTGATATTGGCATCTTGCATGAATATATGATGAATTCAAAATTGTTTTGATTGAATATGTGATTGGATCCCGATCGATTGGCTCTAGGTTTTTAATTACACCATGTTGGTGGTTTACGTTTTTTCTCTAGAAAATAATGTAAGCCATTAAAAGGGCATAGGAAATTTTGTAATTTAAATTTCCGAAAATTTTTTTTGTGCCGCCGGGCCGGCCGTCGTCGTCCGTCGCTGTCGCCTGCCTGCCGCCAAGACGACTCCCAGCCTCCGCCAAAGCCCAGCCGCCAAACCCTTCCCTGGGTTTTGGCTGTGCGGCAGACTAGGGTTTCGGAAACCCTAGTATGCGCTAGGGTTTCCTGAAACCCTAGCGGGCCTGCAGGCCCTGCCCAGGCAGGAGCCGCAGGCCCTGCTGATGGCCTTGCCCAGGCAAGGGCCACGGCCCCTAGGCAGGGGCCAAAGGGCCGGCCGCAGGCCCTGCCAAAGGGCACGGGCCACAGGCCTTGCCCAGGCAAGGGCCACAGGCCCTGCCCAGGCACCGGCCACAGGCCTTGCCCAGGCAAGAGCCACAGGCCCGGCCACTGGCCTTGCCCAGGCAAGGGCCACAGGCCCGGCCACTGGCCTTGCCCAGGCAAGGGCCGCGGCCCAAGCAATGGGAGCAAGGCCTGCCTGGCCTGGCAGCCCATGCTGCGCCAGACAGGGCCTGGCCCAGCCGAGGAGAAGGTGGGCCCAGGATTGTCCCGGGCCCAGCCCAAACACAAAAAAAAAAAAAAAAAAAAAAATATTTTTTTATTTTCACTTTTCAGGGATCAAGAGAAGAGAAAATTGAGAAGATGCCAAGAAGACAAGATGAAGAAAATTATTGTAATTATTTTCATTTGTTTTTATGGGTTGTAATTAGAAATGAGCCATAGAGAGGTTAAATTGTAAATGTATGATTTATTGTTTAATCTCGCATCATTATAACATGCCATATAGGATATAGAGATGCCAATATCAAATTGCCATGCAAGCATGTTCATGCATCATTGTAGTTTAATATTATAAATTGTTATAATAATAAATGCAATGGGTAAATTTTATAAAGAGTTATAAAATACAACAAATTTATAAGGGTTATAATTTTGTTGAATTATTAATTGGACTTAATTTCAAAACAAAATCCATTTTTGAAAAAGCTAAGTGGGAGGGTCGTTTTGCTTGAAACGCTCCCCAAGGTCTCCGACTTTAGCCCGATCGTGACACGTGGATAGGTTAAGAACCACCTTAGTGGTCCTCACTTCAATGGGAGAAACCCATGAAACATGTCGCTAAGGAGTCATCGGGTTGCTTATAGAAGATAAGACTCGAAAAGGAAGTAGTGAGGCGAGACCATCCCTAGATGGATCGTTAGTTCATAACAACCTCTAGAGTCGATTAGTCGGTTAAACACTTAGACTAAAGATCATTGTAATCTCCCATAGGAGCTAGGCAATGGATCTAAGGTGACCAAAAGATGGTGATTGGTTGCACTAGATGTAGAGACATCTTGTAAAGTGAACCAAACGAGAGGAGTCTCGATGCGATAGGAGGCTTCACGGACGCCACCCCTAGGTGGGACGTGTTGCCGTTTTATGATCGCAACACCATAGATGAAACATTTTTAAAGGATTTTATTTATGTTTAAGTATTTGCATTCATGCATCATACTTCTCTTAAATATAAGCAAATTATCAACACCGCTTTATTTTATTTTTCAAAGAATTATGTCTTTATCCCCGATCGCGCAAATTCTTAGTACAAACAAACTAGTGGGTGAAAATTACGTTGACTGGAAACGTAACCTCGATATCGTGTTGACGGTGACAAAGCACAAGCATGTGCTCACTACCCCTGTCCTCTTGAGCGAATGATGATTCGACTCAAGAAGAGCGAGACGCATACACCGCTTGGATGCGTTACGATGAGATTGCTAGGTGCTATATTTTAGCATCAATTAGCAATGTGTTGCAACAAAGCAACATCGGAACATCTTGACGGTGCCGCAGATATGATCTACAACATTTAAAAATGTTCGGAAGCCGGGGCCGTCAAGCCAAGCAAGCTGCGGTCGCAACTTCATGAACCGCCGGGATGAAATCCGGCACTCTGTTCGGGACCATATGCTATTGATCATAAGTCACCTGAATGAGATGGAGCTCATGGGAGCTGAAATAGATGGAGAAACTCAAGTGGATATGATCCTAGAGACTCTCCCGGGAGATGTTTGACAACTTCAAACTCAATCGCTCGATGAATAAGTTGAGTTATTCACTCCCCTTAACTCATGATGGAGCTTGAACTACGGAAACTCTACCGCTTAAAGGCAAAAAAAGGAGAATGGAAAGGCAAGCCTTGCTGAAGCAAAGCCTTCCACCTCCGGTGCCAATAAACAGGAGAAAGCCCGCAACAACAAGAAGAAGCCGGTTGCGAAAGGCAAGAACGCAAAAGGTAGACAAAAGTAATTGACAAATGTCACCATTGCGGAATGTCTCGCCACCGAAACGCAAATCGTCCTACATACCTCAAGGAGGTCAAAGCTAAAGGTACATTGCTTGTTACTTAGAAGCTGCTTTTTGTGGTGACTCTACTTTCTCTTGGATTGTAGACTCGGAGCCACTAATCATGTTTGTTGTTCTCTGCGGGGTTCAGGGAAAACAAAAGGCTTAGCAAGGACGAGTTCAACTTCCGGGGGAATGGAGCATCGATGATCGACAAATTTGTTGGAAGTATTAAATTAATTTTTGAGAAACAGTTTTATTGTTTTGAACAATGTTTATTATGTCCCGGTTTTTGGGAAAAACCTTATTTCTGTGGCTCGTTTGATTGAGCAAGGATATTCTTTGGATTTTAATAATGATGTTATTCAGATTCTAAAGAATGGCTTCATGATTACTTCTACAGTCATGATAAACAATCTGTTCTACGTTAAACCAAATATTCCAACGATTTGCGATACTGAATTGAATGATGATTCAATGAGAGAAAGTAAGAGATTGAGGTTAGACTCAATTGATCAAACCTACAAATGGCATCTACGTCTTGGACATGTTGGCCTTGACAGGATTAAAAGGTTGGTAAGAGACGGTCCCTTACAAACCTTAAGTGTAGGCTCACTACCTACATGTGAATCCTGCATAGAAGGAAAAATGACCAAGAGACCCTTTTCAGCAAAGGGTAATAGAGCTGATGAATGCCTAGAACTCGTACATAGTGATGTATGTGGGCCATTCAATATCCAAGCAAGAGGAGGATATGAATATTTCATAACCTTCACTGATGACTATTCTCGTTTTGGTCATATTTATCTAATGCGTCAAAAGTCTGAAACCTTTGAAAAGTTCAAAGAATTCAAGGCCTTGGTTGAAAAGCAATTAGATAAACAGATCAAAACACTACGATCGATCGTGGTGGTGAATACTTGCTTTGGGAGAGTTCAAGACTTTCTTAAGGAAGAAGGTATATTTTCTCAACCGACCGCGCCGGTACTCCTCGTGAGAATGGCGTGTCCGAGAGAAGGAATCGAACTCTATTGGACATGGTTAGATCAATGATGAGTTACTCATCTCTTCCAGATTCCTTTTGGGGATATGCCTTGGAAACAAAGAAGATATACGCTCAACCAAGTTCCATCTAAGGCGTGAACTCCATATGAAAGATGGAGTGGCAAGAAGTCATCTCTTGGCCACACCCGAATATGGGGTTGTCCGCACATGTGCTTAGAAAGAAGACGGTAAGGCGACTAGTCGCTCGTAATCGTGCCTATTTGTAGGATATCCCAAAGGAACAAAAAGGCTATATCTTTTATAGTCCTCATCGATCGAAAAACATTAAATAAAGACGAATGCTCGTTTTCCTGGAAGAGGATTTTATAAAGAATATGAAGCCAAGAAGCAAGCTTGTACTTGAGGAATTGATCGTGAAAATGTTCATGCAACATATCCGCAATCTATTCTGAACCGACAACAGATGAACCACAACAAGAACTAACACCAAAGGAGCCTCGACGTAGTGGGAGGGTTGTGAGACAACCCCGATAGGTACATGTCTTATGGAGACGCATTATATGCGATCTCGATTTTAGACATCGACGAACCTGTCTCCTACTTGCGAGCCATGGAAAGTTAAAACAAACCTATGGCATGAAGCCATGGACGCCAAATACAATCGATGTATAAAAATGGCGTATGGACTCTAGTGGATCCTCCCGAAGGGGTAAAACCCGTAGGGTGTAAATGGATCTACAAGAAGAAGAGGGTCCGGATGGGAATGTAGAGACATTCAAAGCAAGGTTGGTAGCCAAGGGCTACACCGGAAAAGAAGGCATCGACTATGAGGATACCTTCTCTCCGGTAGCCATGCTTAAATCCATCCAATTCTTCTATCCATTGCTTTGCTTTAGATTATGAAATCTGGCGGATGGATGTAAAGATGACTTTTCGAATGGCAATCTGGATGAGCGCATTTACATGGCACAACCAGATGGATTCATTGAAAAGGGTCTAGAAGAAAAGGTTTGCGAATTGCGTAAGTCTATTTATGGACCCAAGCGAGCATCCGAATCATGGAATATCAGATTCGATGAGACTGTTAAAACTTATGGTTTTGTTCACCAATGGATGAGCCTTGTGTGTATAAGTGATACAAGAAGGCAAAGTGGTTTTCTTAGTCTTATATGTAGATGACATACTACTCATTGGGAATGATGTAGGAAGACTAACGAGGTTAAGCTACGGCTCGCAGCGGTTTGACATGAAGGATCTAGGAGAAGCTGCCTATATTTTGGGAATTCGGATCTTTCGAGATCGGAAGAACAAACAATTGGCACTTGCCTCAAGCATCCTACATCGATAAGGTAATGGACCGATTAAGCTATGCAAAACTCCAAAAAGGGTTATCTACCCTTCCGACATGGAGTATCCTCTCTAAGGAGCGGTCTCCCAAGACTCCTCAAGAAGAGGAAGACATGAGCCGAGTTCCTTACGCCCAGCCGTGGGAAGCCTCATGTATCACGATGCTTTGCACCGGACACGATATATGCTCTGCGATGGGCGTGGTGAGTAGATTCGGTCAAACCCTGGACCCGAGCACTGGGTTGTCAGTAAAGCATATCCTCAAGTATCTTAGGAGAACGAGGAACTATATGCTTGTATATTCGTGCACTGACCTGAATATGACGGGATATACCGATTCCGATTTCCAATCGGATAAGGATTCCAGGAAATCCACTTCAGATCGGTGTTTGTCCCGAATGGAGGTTCGTGGTATGGAGGAGCATCAAGCATTTGCATAGTCGACTCCACCATGGAGGCCGAATATGTGGCAGCTTGTGAAGCGAAAGAGGTCAGATGGCTTAAAAAGTTCCTTGTTTCACTTTGGAAGTTGTTCCGGAAGTCGATAGGCCCATGGTAATCAGATTGCGATAACAATTGGGGCAAAGCAAACTCTAAGGAGCCTAGAAGCCATAAAAGGTCCAAGCACATAGAGCGGAAATACCACCTCATCCGTGAGATTGTACAAAGAGGCGATGTTGAAGTGACAAAGATATCAACACATGACAACTTGGCCGATCCGTTTACAAAGGCTTTATCTGGTAAAGTCTTCGATACGCATCTGGAAGGTTTGGGCATGCGAGATTGTACACACCTACTTTAAGTCCAAGTGGGAGTTTGTTGGAAATGTGTCCATAAAGTGGGATGTAATTTGTTATTTATGAAATGACAAATGTAAGACATTATTATTTTGCTGATTTTATAAAATAAGATAAAGTTATGTTTTGACACATACTCAAGAGTGTTTATGATATTGCTTAGTCCATAAACCGGTTACCAACGAAAGAAGAGTCGGGGGAACCTGCCGGACAAACTCTTCGGATACAGTTTTAAAATAGATATTCGCAGTCTTAGGATTGATTGGGCAATCGAATCCGATTATGTTAGATCGAACCATGTGATGCTGGTCTCGGGGCATGGGAGTTGGACTCTGTGGTTGATCTAGACATGCTCGCAACATGTTGAATAGACCATGTGACCGATTAGGTTAGAGTAAAAACCGTTTACACAACTCTAAACCTAATCATCACAACTTAAGTATATTTGTATAATTATCTTAATCACAAGTGAATGCGTAGCTCAACTTAGTATCTCATGATCTTTGATTCGCCAATGAGATTAGTTCACGCTTATTGAACGACATCTCGGTCATTGGGATCATGACAATATAAAGTTGGAGTTATGTGATTCACGATATGGAATTCAGAAAATAATATCACCTCATGCTTTATTGACGGGTGTGTGAATAAATAAACCAGGCCTGGTATTCAATGATGATATTCATTGATTAAGACATCGTAACATGTGCGAGACATCTTACGAACGTTTGTCTTTCTTATTCACGGTCATATAAAGGAGTTGAGGAAATAATGATTAGAATGGTAAAACGGTAATATTATATACACCATTCTGATCACCGATATTTACTGAAGGATAATAATGCATTTACATCGTGGACCGTGTGATAAATTGTATCAACACCAAAAGAAAAATTAGCGCACATGAATCGAGAGATTATTCGGCATCGAACTTTTAGTGGAGTTAGATGATGTCGGAATTAAATATGTCGATAACTTATAGGGATGAGTTAGTCGAATATTGTAATTCCATAGCTTTGTTCATGTGGGTCCATTCGGTCTCAAGGCTAGCTCTAATAAATGGGAAAAACAAACCGATAATTATGTTTAAATTCATTGTGTTATTTTTCATTTATTTGATAATTGAAAAATAAAAAGAATGAGTTTTGAATTTTGAAATTAATGGAGATTAATTTAAAATTCAAAATGAAATTTAAACATGATTTTATTTGGCAACTAAAGGAAAGAGAAAAGTGAGATTTTATTTTGGGAAAATTCGAAATCCCTTGCCTTAAGGGGATTTCAATTTTGCTCAAAATAGGGAAGGAAATTCGGAAATCCCTAAGCCATGTAGGGATTTTTCGATTTCAACCCTAGGGTTAAGGAGAAATTCAAAAATCCCATCTAGGGTTTGAGTTTTTGAATTTTCTCCTATATAAGGATATTATTGAAAACCCTAGGGAGAGAGTCTTTTGGAGAAAAGAAAAAGAGATCACACTTTCCTTAGGGTGGCCGGATTTTGTAGAGACAAAATAGAAGGAAAAAGTTTCCTTAGGTTTTTGAAAAAGAGCCCACTCTCTCATCCTAAAAATTGTAGAGACATAGCCTTGAATCAACGAGTGGTTCTTGGTGTGATCGTGACAATAAACAACGATCTTGTTTCACGGCAATTCTCCATCTTGGAACGTGAGAGATAGTGAGACAAGATCCTTGCGGTCAATTAATTCAATCGTCACAAAGGTATGTGAGATTTTTCTAATCCTTTGTCCATAAACATATATCATGCATGCATCTCTCGTTGTGGTTTACGTTTAATTATGAATTAAATGGATATGATAAAATTTTTGAAATTCCGCCTACAATATTGTTGTTGTTCAAATGATTTTTCATATATAAATCACAATAAGATCCTACATGTTTCACATAATCTCGTTATGCGAAATAAACTTATTCAATATCTCTCCATATTAATAGTGCGGATAACACCGTTCCATTCTAAATGGGAATGACATGTATTTGTAATGTTTTAATTAAAGATTCCACACTTTAATTAAATTCATTATGAACAATTACTTTTGATTATTATCCTTAAACATTATCCTCTCGTATATAACGCTTATATACAATGTTTAAGGTTACATAAATAATCAAGAAATTTATTTGATATTCATAAAATATTCATAAATATATGCACATAAAATGATGAATAAACTCTTTTATTAAATAAATAATAAATATCCTTTTACATCTCATGCTTTTAGGACACTATTCCCAACAATCTCCCACTTGTCCTAAAGCAGGTGTGTCATGTCTCTAATCCCAAATCTATCTAAGTACCGATCAAAAACATTCAATGGCAATGTCTTGGTGAATGGGTCAGCAAGGTTGTCCTCGGACGTGATCTTCAGAACCGCTACATCGCCTCTATCCACAATGTCTCTGATCAGGTGATATTTCCTTTCTATATGTTTCGCACTCTTATGGCTTCTAGGTTCCTTTGAATTAACCACCGCTCCACTGTTGTCACAGTAGAGCTTAATTGGCTTATCCATATCTAGAACAACTTCCAGATTAGTTAAGAACTTCCTAAGCCATGTAGCTTCTTTTGCGGCTCCACAAGCTGCAACATATTCAGCTTCCGTGGTAGAGTCAGCAACACACTTTTGCTTTATACTTCTCCGCACCACGCTCCTCCATTAAGAGTGAACATCGATCTAGATGTCGACCGTCGACTATCTTTATCCGATTGGAAATCGAGAATCGTGTATCCGTGAGAGACAAATCTTCTCCGAATATACCAACATATAGTTTCTCGCTCGAAGATACTTGAGAATACACTTTACTGCAACCAAGTGATCCAATCCTGGGTTGGACTGGTAGCGACTGACTACTTCCACTGCATAGCAGATATCTGGTCTTGTACACAACATGGCATACATAAGGCTTCCCACAGCCGAAGCGTAGGGATACTGTCTCATATCTTCTTCCTGTTGTGGGGTCTTTGGACATTGATCCTTAGAAAGATGAATACCATGCCTAGAAGGCAAATTCCCTTTCTTCGAGTTTTGCATCGAATACCTAGACAACACTTTGTCTATATAAGATGCTTGTGATAACGCCAAAAGCTTTTTCTTGTGATCTCGAATAATCTTGATCCCAAGACCATAGCTTGCCTTTCCTAAATCTTTCATTTGGAATTGGCTGGCTAACCACTCCTTTACATCTGTCATCATTCCCACATCATTCCCAATGAGTAGGATGTCATCGACTTAAAGAATTAGGAAGACCATTTTCTCTTCTTTCTTGTACTTGTAGAGGCATGGTTCATCAATGTTTTGATCAAATCCATAAGACTTTACAGCCTCATCAAACCTGATGTTCCGTGATCTAGAAGCATGCTTCAGTCCATAAATGGACCTTTGCAGTTTGCAGACTTTCTGCTGTTGGCCTTCCTCTATATAACCCTCTGGCTGATTCATATAGATGGTTTCATCAAGATAGCCATTCAAAAAAGCTGTGTTGACATCCATCTGCCATATCTCATAGTCAAAATATGCTGCAATGGCTAGGAGTATCCGGATGGACTTAAGCATGGCTACCGGCGAGAAAGTTTCCTCATAGTCAACTCCCTCCTTTTGGGTATAACCCTTAGCCACTAGCCTTGCTTTATAAGTCTCTACTTTTCCGTCCGCTCCTCTGTTTCTCTTGAAGATCCACTTGCATCCAATGGGTTTTACCCCTTCGGGTAGATCTGCAAGTTGCCAGACTGAGTTAGAGTGCATAGACTCCATCGCGAGTTTCATAGCTGCTTGCCATTCTTCTTTATCAGAATCAGCCATTGCATCCCTAAAGATCGATGGTTCTTCCTTACCGTCATCAACAGTGATGATTTGGGCTTCCCCGGTATAACAGTTGGGTAACCTACTTACCCTCCCACTACGACGAGGTGCCGTAGAATTCTGATCAGGAAGTGTGGTCTTTTCTCTGAGTGGTCTGACAACTCTTGTCGATTGTGGTTCGATCTCATTGGAAAGTAACTCTTCTAATGCTATCTTACTTATGGGCTTAAAATCTATCATATAGTCATGCTCCGAAAATGTGGCATTTGTCGATACAAACACCTTTTGATCTTCGTGACTATAAAAGAAACCTCCCTTTGTCCCATCGGGATATCCTACAAACATACATACTTGACTTGGGTTCCAACTTCCCGTCTTTCCCTTGAAACATGTCTTTGGACACCCCCATATCTTGCACGTGTCTCAAACTAGGTTTTCGACCGCACCACAACTCTAAGGGTGTTGTAGGTAGAAACTTAGATGGTACTCTATTCGTAATGTAGGCAAATTTGTTTTTAGGTCATAACCACGTAACGCAAAGTAGGCGGTGAAGAATAACTCAACATTGATCTCATCATGTCAAGCAAAGTCCGATTTCTCCTTTCGGCTACACCATTACTGGCATTGCAGTGTACAGTGCGATCAATTGGGATACCACACCTTCTTCAATCAAGAAATCCCGGAACTCTTGGTCCGTATTCACCCCCTCAATCGATCAAGTGTCTTGATTGGTTTACCTAATTATTTTTCAACTTCTGCTTCGAATTCTCTAAACTTTCCAAAAGTTTCGATTTACATTGCATGAGGTAAACATAACCATATCTCGACTAGTCGTCAATAAAAGTAACGTAATATTCGTAACCTCCTCTAGCCCGGACGTTTAACGGTCCACATATATCTGAATGTATACACCAAGGGGTTCTGTAGCTCTTTCTCCTTTAAATGAAAAGGCCTCTTGGTCATTTTACCTTCCAAACAAGATTCATAGATTGGAAGCTCACCAACTTTTAGTTCGCTTAAAGGACCATCCTTTACCAGTCATTCAATCCTTTTCAGGTTAATATGACCAAGCCTAAGATGCCATAGATATGTAATATTATCGTGAGAAATCTTTTGCTTTTTATTCTTAGGTTCGACAACTCTGAGCATTTCAGTATTAAGCAGTGAGTTAGGTATTTGTTTTATACAATATAAACCATCATCCAGACGTCCAGAACAAATATTTAAACCATTTCGAGAAATATGAACAAATTCATTATCAAAATAAACTTTAAATAATTGTTCAAATAATTTAGCCATAGAAATCAAATTTCTATGAATGTCTGGAATAAAATAAACATTGTTCAAAACTAAAAATTTATTTTCCCTATACCGAAGTCTAACTTCTCCCACTGCTTTTGTCGAAACTCTTGCGCCATTGCCTACTTTCATCGTGTACTCCCCATCGGCTAGCTCGGTGTAAGAACTAAGACTCTGCAAAGAGAAACAAATATGATTAGTCGCTCCTGAATCAATTGTCAAGGCTGAGGTATCACTCTCTACTAAACATGTTTCAAGGACTAGTAAATCTGATTTACCTTGTTCCTTTTTCTTTTTCAGCTCCTCGAGATACTTGTGACAGTTTCTCTTCCAGTGCCCTTAGTCATTGCAGTGAAAAAACTTTCCTTTAGGTTTCTGGATGGGGCCCTTTACCTTCTTGGGTCTCTTGTTCTTTCCCTTCTTCGCTTTTCCCTGGTTCTGGTTCTTTCTTTTATTTTTACCAGAACTTCTTGCAACTACAACATTTGCTTCTCCTCCCCTTCTTTTGTTGGTGGATTCGAAGTTTTGTAGGTCATTCATGAGTTCAATGAGATTGCACTTTTTCTTGTTCATAACAAAGTTGTTCACGAACTCATGAAAGTCAGGGGACAGGCTATCTAAGATGATGCCAACTTGTGTGGCTTCATCGATTCTGGCACCATTGAGCTCCGCATCGTGGAGGTGATCAATCATGTTCAAAAAATGTGCCTTGACTGAATAACCTTTCTTCATTTTGTCATTCATGAAAACCCTTACGGCATCCAAACGAGCCTTCTCAGTGGGAGCACCGAACATGGCTTCTAGAGACTCCATTATCTCATAAGCAATCTCTATCTCCTCATGCTTCTTGCGAAGCACATCGCTCATATTGGCCAGCATAAAGCACTTTGCTTTGTTGTTGGCCTTGATCCAGCGATCAAAAGGCTCCCTTGCGGTATTGGATGCATTAGTCATGGGTTCGGGGAGGACATTCCTCCGCTAGGACAAATTTGTAGTCTTCGCAGACCAATAGTATGTTCATGTTACTTTTCCACTTAGCATAGTTATCACCGTCTAATTTATCAGTCGCTAGTAGTGTGATAATGGGATTCGACATATTGCTGGAAATAAATAGAATATTTATCTAATCAATTTATGTGAATGAATATCAAGGCATGTTTAATTTAGGCACAATTAAATATGATGCATGATGCACATGAAAAATACATAAATCATGTTTTAATTTTAGGTGCCAACGATAATCTAATTTTCCACATATAAAGTGTACCTTTGGGTAGTCAAGTTATATGCCAATTAGATCGAGACTCTTCTCAGTTAATAAATATAGTCAAAATATCTCATATTTTCATTTTTATTAACTACCATTATATTTTGTCAAAATATAACCAACAGATTTGATTATATTTTATGATTGTAACCCACCGTTTCAGATCCCATAGACTTAACTCCGGATTGCTACCTTTGGGTAGTCAATTCAGAAATACATCCTGAAATCTTATCTCTAGGAAGCCAACCTTGTTATTGATCCGGCAAGGACACTCTCCTTTAGGAGGGCGATTCAATGTCGCCGCAAAGCCCATTTCCGGATCTCACGGTGTTGCGCTAACGGGGAGACTAGTGGATCGTATTGTCATACAACCCTCTCCCACTCATTATTTTGTAAACATGTATTTTGTTTGAAAAAACATCTCATGATTTTCAAATCGAAAAATAAACAATTTATTTTTCGGATATGTGAAATTCTAAAATTTAACTCTTAAATTCAATTTCACATGTAACATTATTTTGTAAATCAATTTTGCAACTTAAATCAATTTAATCATATTAAATCGATTTTCAGCGTATGGTTCTTATTTTATTTTATTTTTCTAAAACACTTTTATAATAAATAAAATAAACAATAATGAATGCACGTGTATGCACAGCATGTTATAAAACATATGAGTAGGCACATTATATCTATATGGCATGTTATATGCATGGACATATAATATATTATCAACATAAAATATACATATATGCAATCAACTATTGAGATGGATTTGACCGGGTCCCATGGAAAAATAAATTACAACTCAATCGAATCGAATAAATAAATAATTACAACAATTATATTCTTCCGTTACATCAACGGGTCTTAGATTCTTGAATTCTTTATTCTTCAGCTTCATTCTTTGTCTTCGGGTTGGATTTCACCTTCCTTGGGATCTGAAACTTTTTTGAGCACATCGGCATGCATTACGAGGGTTTTGAAAACCTTCGGGCTCGTTCAGAATCAAATCCCGAACTTGGGCCATCAGTCGCGTTGGAGCGCGGCCTGGGTCGTGCCAGCCCGCGTCCGCCCAGCCGCGTCTGGGCCTGATATTTGGGTTGCCTGGTGGGTTGCACAGGGCGCTACTGAGCTATCTTGGGCGCGTGGGTTGGCCAATTTCTGGAATTTTTTTGGGCAGTTTTCTGGGCTTCTTTGAAGGCTTCAAACTTGATCTTCAAGGCATTCTTTTTGATTCAAAATCAAAAACCCTAATTCTACCCAAATCCTAGAATTACAATAATTCTAATCCCGAATTAAATTACAAATAATTTATTAATGAATGAAAATAACCGATCCATGGAACCATATAATTAACGACCAAATCCACCATCCATACATTCATCATCATGAATCAAAAAATAAACATCCATAAATGCAAGTGTCTACTCATCACATACATACATAATTAAATATCACATATTTAATATTGATTATGATTATCAAATAATCGAAGCATAAATTAATATTCTCTATAGACCGCTCTGATACCAATTGTTGGTTGCCAAATCGAATTCGGCCGCAGAAGCGTGGGGAAACAGCAGATCGTGTATAACAAAAATTTTCACAAAACTTTTGAGATACTCTATAGATTATATTAATTTATGCACGAATAAATTAATCACATTAATTTCTATCATTCAAGGATCAACTGAAAAAATACATGGTAGCCGACTCTGATGATAACTTTAATTTCTTTGACCACGAACAGTCCTAGCTCCAAGCGTTGTGTTTAGAACACCAAAGTCTTCCACGTCAATTCCTTGATTCCACGTAGACGTGTGTGCGGGCACACGTGAGACAAAACAGGTTTCTTAAACACTCGAATTTCCATAAACATTAACGCATGCACGATGTGGAATTTTGGTTGAAAAATATCTTTCACTCTTTTTCCCTATGAGAAATTCGGCCACCTCTTGAATTAGGGCTGGAAAAATATGTTTCCAAATTGTTTCTACAATTTTCTATCTTTCTCATATTTAAAGAGTAGAAGTCAAACTTCAAAATAGAATCAAATCCTTATCTCCAATTTTGAATTTGGAACAAAAAATCCCTTCCCCTTATCCTCAAGGTGGCCGGCCACACTCTAGGGTTTTATCCCTATGTGTGGCGCCAATCTTAGATAGGGAAGATTTATCCTTTATCTAGTAGTCCAATGTTAATTCAGATTCAAATTCGAATTTAAGTCAAACTTAAATTAATTTAAATTCTAAATTGAACAACTTATCAAATAAGTTTAAATGGATAAATCTAGATATGTTCAAATTCAAATTTAAATAATCTCATTATTTAAATAATAATTAATTCTCAATTAATTATTCTTCGTATTTAACTTTAGAATTCTGTAATTCTAAAATTCCCATTTTGCCCTTTGTGTCTGCTAGAATTACAAGGACGACGCGGGGACTAATGCACCTATAATTCTGAGCTCCAATAAATTAATAATTAATTAAACACTTTAATTAATTAATTAATTCTATTAATTCCAATAGTTACTCCACTATAAACTTGGAATTGCACTCTCGAAATTATAGACATTAATTACTTCTAAACTGTGAAGTGTCCATTATAGTCATTACATATAGATCAATCCTCCATAAATAATTCATAATTAGAGTCGGGTAGAATCATTAACCTCTCTATTACATCTTTATCCTTGAGTACCATTGATTCTCTAATGGATAGTGATTCATAAAACACATTCATGAACCGGGCTCTTACTAATCCAAGTACCGAATGAACACTCAAGTGAATTATTTATCTGCTTCTTTCTCAAGAAGGAATGGATTGCATCTCGTATAATAACATTCTCAGCTACCTATTTCATTGTGTCTCCAAAATACAAGGAATAGGATTCAGGGTCGTGGAATCCGTACCGAGTAAATCAAAAGACATAAATCCATAAATAGGAGTTTGTTAAGAACTCAGAATTAAGATCATCCTATATATGACCATCGGTAGACTCAATTAGTATTTCTATGCTTAACGGAAATTATTAGAAGTTCATATTGTGTCTGTGTCCATGTTCCACATAACCTCATTATGCAAAATACACTCATTCAATATCTCACCATATTAACAGTGCGGATAACTATTGGAAATGTGTCCATAAAGTAGGATGTAATTTATTATTTGTGAAATGACAAATGTCAAACATTATTGTTTTGCTGATATTTATAAATAAAATAAAGTTATGTTTTGATACATACTCAAGAGTGTTAGTAATATTGCTTAGTCCATAGACTGTTATCAACGAAAGAAGAGTCAGGGAAACCCTGCCGGACAAGCTCTTCTGATATAGTTTAAAATAGATATTCGCATTCTTAGGATCGATTGGGCAATCGAATCCGATTATGACTGTTAGATCGAACCATATGATGCTTGTCTCAGGAGAACAAACAATTGGCACTATCTCAAGCATCATATATCGATAAGGTAATGGACCGATTCGCCATGCAAAACTCCAAGAAGCGTTATCTACCCTTCAGACATGGAGTATCCCTCTCAAAGGAGTAGTCTCCCAATACTCCTCAAGATGAGGAAGACATGAGCCGAGTTCCTTACGCTTCAGCCGTAGGAAGCCTCATGTATGTAATGCTTTTCACCGGACACGATATATGCTACGCAAGGGCGTGGTGAGTAGATTCGATCTAACCACGGACCCGAAAGACCGGTTCTTGTCAAGCATATCCTCAAGTACCTTAGGAGAACAAGGAATCAGATGCTTGTATATTCAGTCTTGACCGACTATGAGGGGATACATCGACTCTGATTTCCAATCGGATAAGGATTCTAGGAAATCCACTTCAGGATCAGTGTTTGTCCTGAATGGAGGTTCGGTGGTATGGAGGAGTATTAAGTAGACTTACATAGCGATAAAATTATTATTGTAAACTTTGCTTAGAATAGCGTATGTGCTCGCAAGTGTACGAATCGCGAAGTAATAATGATCCGAAGATCGAGTATCGTCCTCTGGGATTGTTAACTAGGAAAGAGCTAAGTATTGCTATTAATCTAAATCAATTTTATCTAGACAATATAGAAATAGGGAATTAAAACTAAATTGAACAACATAACTAATTAAAATATGCAATCAACGGATGCCAAAATGAATTGGATTGAAGGGATCTACTGTGATAAAATGAGCTAGGGGGATTTGACTTCACCTAATTATGCTATATTTATCTAAATCATCACTTATTGATGTGTTACTTCCAATCTTAAATCATGGGTGCTAAAATAATCTCACTCCCTCTCCCGAGTGCTAAGTGAAATAATATGCTAAATTAATTAAACTAATATCCCTATTAATTTAACCAATTATGCATTCATTAAGTTTTGCCCATATTCGATCTCCTAAGGTTATACTAGCCTCCCGACTCAATATCTCCTTAGGTTGCGTCTCTTAATTCTCAACGTATGTAATTAACTCTCCCGAGCCTAATTTCATACATCTAAGGTCTCTAATCTAATGGGTAATTAAATTAGAAATTAAGCACAAGAGATACAAAAGATTTGAGTATATTCAATAAGCAAACAGATTCTTAAAATAAAGCTTTCATTAAATTAGATCAAAACCCCCCTAGCGTGAGGAGTTTAGCTATCCATGCTCAAAATCAAATACACAATTACAAAATACCAAAAATCCATAGTTAAAGCAGAAAATTAAATGATAATTCAAGAAATACAAAAGGAAGAAAGTAATGGAAAACTCCTGATGGATAATCTCCTCTGAAGCCTTCAAACTCCTTGAATCCCCTTGAAAATCTCCAGAAAAGTCCTTGATTCCAGCTGCTTTTTCTTTGGTTCTAGGGTTCTTGCCGTGTCTGCTTTCAATCCTCTCTCTCTCCGTTTCCCCAATTTCTGTTCCCTCTTTCCTTTTATATGATCCACAACTCACAACTCACTATGAGCGCCCAATGCAGGAGTTTCCCCTAAAAATCTAGGGTGTCAAATTGTAAGTTCACAGTGCTCGAACTCCTAGAGATCAGGCGCAAATCAAATTTGAGTGAGGTTTCACTTACTTGATGCCATGAAGCGGAAAATTCGCTTGAAAAGCATCAAGATCTCCACCTCGAAAGGAGAGTTTGGAATGCGGAGAATTCGGAGATTTTTGCTAAGAGAAGCGTCGGGTTTGTTGAAAATTTGGAACTAGGGTTTCCAGAAAAATTCCTAAATTAGCTTTCTGCGGACCTCATTGGCTCTTGGCTCCATGCGGCGTTTATCTCACGCGGGAATGCGGCATTCAAACTATTTTCCATAAACTCTTGAAAATGAGGATGCTGTGGCGGTGTATTTGCAAGCTGCGTCTTCATCCTCGGTCTTATTCTTAAAAGCTGTAGCTCACTTGCTCTTGAAACTCTGGATTGTTCTTGTGAGGGATCTTTTTCATTCTCTGGTTCTTTTGGAGGGCGCTTGCTTCGTTTCGTCGTCATTTTGCGCAGCGCACAAATTGGAGATCTTCACGGACTTTTTATCTTTTTCACTTGATTTTCTCCACTTTGCAAATCCTACAAAATAGATTAACGCAAACGTAAAACTAGTGACAAATTAACTGAAATATGCTCAAAAACTACAATAAATGATGGGGATAAATTGATGAAAAATCAACTTATCAAATACCCCCACACTTAAGCTTTTGCTAGTCCCGAGCAAAACAATGTAAACAGAAGAACACAAATAACTAAAAAAAACAAAAGGCTATGCTAGCAAATCTAAACATAACACAAAAAAAAAAAAAAAAAAACAAAACAAAACACAAATAAAGAGTGAGTGTTCCACATATCCCGATGATCATTCTTTGGTCCTCAACATCCCCTAAAATCTCGAGTTTTTATGCAAGGCGATCCCTTGTGATGTTCTAGAATTTCAACATGTTGGATGAACACAAAAACACTCAAGTCTCCCGCCTCACACTTAACCATTCGGAACCCGGATTCACTTATTCAACTACATGATTAAGTAACTCACAGCTTAGGATTCCATAGGCCCAACTCAGTTCCGCTCTCTACTAATGTAGGCTAAACGAGTCTTGGAGATCAAAAGGACTTTGCAAGCTTGTAATGTTCGGCTAGGGCTAAAGGTGGTTGAGAGATGGACTTTTCGGCTCAAAAACCCTAGGCATATAGCTTTTCGACCTCAAGCTCACAATTGGAGTTCCCAACACCCCCACACTTGAATTATTCTCACAATAACCACTTATGTACAAGCACCAAAACGGAGAGCTTAATATAAACAAAATAAAATTCTTTTTTTTTCTTTTTTAACCGGCAGCCCAAAGTCCACTAAACAAATGCCCCTCAAGTTTCACTCCAAAAACCGATTCTTCCCTCTTTTTTTTTTTTTTTTTTTTTTTTTTTTTTTTTTTTTTACTATGAACGCCCAATCTCCAAAAATAAATTCAGCAGAGTTTCCCCTAAAAATCTAGTGTTTTCCATGCTCAAAATTGTAAGTTCACAAGTGCTCGAACTCCCTAGAGAATTCGAGGCCCGCACAAATCCAAATTTGAGGAAAAAACGAAGAAAAACACTTACTTGATGCCATGAAGAAGTGAGAGAAATTCAGATTTAAAAGCATCAAGATCTCCACTAGATTCACCGCCAAAGTGAGAGTATTGGGTGATTGAAGATGAAGAGTGAAATTTTGGGAGAATTTCGGAGAATTTCAGAGGATTTTTGCTAAGAAAACGCGTGTTTGTTGAAAATTTTTTAAGAGGCGAAATGGGGCTAGGGTTTCCACCCAAAAATTCCTAAATTGGCTTTATTGAACACGCGCAGCAGCCGTTTATCGCGCCCAAAGGCGCAAAAAGTTTATCTGGCACGGCGAATTGCTTAATGCCACTGATTTTCTGCTGCGGCATGAATAAGCACCGCAGCCCACGCATTTTTTCATCCTCGGTTTTTTTTTTTTCGATGCGCGGCTTAAGCGCTATCTTCATCTTCACGCCGCGTCTTGGAAATGAGAGATGCGCATGCGTACTGCGTCACATGAGTGCGCAACCGCAACCTGCATCTTTTTTCATTCTCGGGTTCTTTTTTTTTTTTTTTTGATGATGCGCGCTTAGGCGCGCTATTTTTCACGCTGCAACCTGCGTCTTTTTCTTCCTCGGGTTTTCATCTTAACACAGGTCTGATTCAACACTTTCCCCTGGAAATCTGCCTCTCGAAATTTTTCTAACCCCCAATGACCTGCAATCAACCACACATATTTTCTAACAACACTTGCTATCAAATTGTACTAGAAAAAACCTAATAACACCCAAACATCTACAAAATAACTCAATGTTAAACAAGTCAAATACAATTAAACTAAAATAAAAAACAAGTAAAGGGATAGAAACTTGGGTTGCCTCCCAAGAAGCGCTTGATTTAACGTCCCTAGCTGGACATGAACACGACTTCACCGCTTTGATTCTTCAAGTTGAATGCTGGCAATGTTCCAAATTTCTTCTCCGAAGTAGTGTTTTAATCGTTGCCCATTAACTCGAAAGGTGCGACCATCATTTCCTTCGAGTTCAACAGCCCCAAATGGAGACACTTTCTTGACATTAAACGGTCCTGACCACCTGGCTTCAACTTCCCGGGAAAGAGCTTTAAGCGAGAGTTGAAAAGGAGCACTTGTTGACCTGGGCGAAATCTCGCCTCAAGATCCGTTGGTCGTGCCTCTTCTTGGTCCTCTCCTTGTAAAGACGAGAGCTTTCATATGCATCATGCCGGAACTCTTCCAACTCATTCAATTGGAGTAATCGTCGCTCACCCGCTTCCTTCAAATCAAAATTGAGCTTTTTGATGGCCCAAAATGCCCGGTGTTCCAATTCCACGGGTAAATGGCATGGTTTCCCAAAAACAAGCCTATATAGAGACATACTGATCGGTGTTTTGAATGCCGTCTGATAGGCCCATAATGCGTCATCCAGCTTTGTTGACCAATCTTTCCTGTTCAAGTTGACGGTCTTCTCCAATATTTGCTTGATCTCCCGGTTTGAAGCCTCTGCTTGTCCATTTGTTTGGGGATGGTATGCCAGTTCTACCTTGTGCCTCACTCCAAAATTAGATAGCAACATCTCCAATGCCTTGTTGCAGAAATGGGTGCCCTCATCACTAATTAAGGCCCTTGGAGTACCGAATCTCACAAAAATATTCTTGTGGAGGAACCTGGCCACCACCTTTGCATCATTTGTCGAGGTAGCAACGGCCTCAACCCACTTGAAGACATAATCCACTACGAGCAAAATATATTCCTGTCCACAAGATGGTGGGAATGGGCCCATGAAGTCGATGCCCCATACGTCGAAGAGCTCAACCTCCAAAATGTTTGTAAGAGGTAGCTCATGCCGCTTGGATATATTCCCCGTTCTTTGACATCGGTCACATGTCTTGACGAAGGTATAGCATCACGGAAAAGAGTGGGCCAAGAGAAACCAGATTGAAGGACCTTAGCGGCCGGTCCTTGTGGGTCCAAAATGTCCACCATAAGCGGAAGCATGGCAATGGTGAAGGATATTGGGGATTTCTTCTTCGCAATACATCTTCTAATCACTTGATCTGCACCTTTCTTGAAAAGAAATGGTTCATCCCAAATATACCACTTCACGTCCTTGAGGAGCTTCTTTTTCATGTGGGGAGTCAAGTCGAGGTAAAACTCCACATGCCGGATAGTTCACCAAATCAAGCATACCAAGGAGATTCGCTTTGATATCGAGTATATGCTCATCGTGGAACTCTTCTTGGATGCAAGCCTCATCCACCTTCTCATTGAGCTCAAGTCTAGATAAATGATCGGGCCACAACATTCTCACTCCCCTTTTTATCTCTAATTTCCACATCAAACTCTTGCAAAGAAAAGTATCCATCGAATCAATCTCGGCTTTGCCTCCTTCTTGGCAAACAAATGTCCGATGGCCGCATGATCTGTGTGAACGATGACCTTGGAACCGATGATGTAGGAACGAAACTTATCACAGAAAACCACAAAGAAGCATCTCCTTTTCTGTAGTGGTGTAATTGTCTTTGAGCCTCATTAAGGGTCCTACTTGCATAATAGATCGCCTACGAAAGTCTTGTCTCTTCTTTGGCCTAGCACGGCACCAACAGCAAAATCACTCGCATCACACATCACCTCAAATGGCTCATTCCAATTGGGAGCCACAATGATTGGAGCCGAAATTAACCTTTCCTTTATCATATCAAAGGTTTTCAAACAAGAGTCATCGAAATCAAAAGTAGCACCTTTCTCAAGAAGGTTGCACAAAGGCTTGACAACCTTAGAGAAGTCCTTAATAAATCTCCGGTAGAATCCCGCATGACCCAAAAAACTTCGAATGCCTCTGACGTTTACCGGTGGTGGAAGCCTCTCAATAGTGTCAATTTTCACTTGGTCCACCTCGATGCCCTTCAATGATACTCGATGGCCTAAGACAATCCCTTCTTTCACCATGAAATGGCATTTCTCCCAATTGAGTACAAGATTCTTCTCTTCACAAATATTTGTAGGACAAGGGATAAATTGTGGAGGCAATGATCAAATGACGACCCAAAAACGAAAAAATCGTCCATGAACACCTCCATTATCTCTTCCACCATGTCGGAGAAAATGGCCATCATACACCTTTGAAATGTAGCAGGGGCATTGCATAAACCAAAGGGCATCCGACGGAATGCAAATGTACCATAAGGGCAGGTAAATGTAGTTTTTTCTTGATCCTCTGGGGCTATAGCAATTTGATTATAGCCCGAATAGCCATCAAGAAAACAGTAATACTCAAAACCTGCCAGTCGGTCCAACATTTGGTCGATGAACGGAAGCGGAAAGTGGTCCTTTCTAGTGGCTTTATTAAGTTTCCTGTAGTCGATGCAAATTCTCCACCTTGTGACCGTTCTTGTAGGAAGCAATTCATTTTTGTCGTTTCTCACCACCGTCATACCACCCTTTTTTGGCACAACTTGGACCGGGCTGACCCAAGAGCTATCTGAAATAGCATAAATGATTCATGCATTCAACAATTTAAGCACTTTGGTTCTTACCACTTCTTTCATCACTGGATTTAATCTTCTCTGGTGCTCAACCGATGGCTTGTAAGCCTCCTCCATAAGAATCTTATGCATGCAAACGGTGGGGCTAATGCCCTTTATGTCCTAAATTGACCAAGCAATAGCAGCCTTATGCTTTTTCAGAACGAGGAGCAACTTTTCTTCTTCTTCTTTACTCAAAAATGCTGAAATGATTACCGGATTAGTGGACTCTTCACCTAAAAAGGCGTAACGGAGGTGATCGGGTAGTTGTTTTAAGGCTAATCCTCCTTGCGGTGGACTAGTAGGATTAGGTGCCCCCTTAGGTTCCTCATAGATGTCCGTGTGAGTCTCACTCGTCACTTCACCAGGCAGTGCTTCTAGGGCTAGAACACAATCTAGCACCTCTTCACTTTTAGGGCAGTATTCATCATTCCAATTTTCCACGGCCAAGGAGTTGGTGAGACTATGTTCTAATGAGTCATCACTTAAGAGCTCCTAAGTGAACTCCTTAGTGCACAATTCCACTACTTCCACCCGGTTGCATGATGAGCCTTCACTCGGAAACTTCAATGAGTCAAAGATGTTGAAGTTGACTTCTTCCTCATTGACCCTCAAAGTCAAATTCCCGCTATGCACATCAATTAAAGCCCTTCCGGTAGCTAGAAACGGTCTCCCAAGAATGATGGGAATTTCCCGATCCTCCTCCATATCTAACACAACAAAATCAACCGGGAAAATGAACTTGTCAACTTTTACCAAAACATCCTCAATGATTCCCCTTGGATAGGTAAGGGACCTATCTGCCATTTGTAGTGAGATGGTGGTCGGGGTGACCTCTCCAAGCCCAAGTTTCCAGAATACCGACAAAGGCATGAGGTTTATGCTTGCCCCTAGGTCACAAAGAGCTCTCTCAAAAGTTGACCCACCAATTGTACATGGAATGGTGAAACTACCGGGGTCTTTGAGCTTTTGCGGTAGCTTCCGTTGGAGGATTGCACTACACTCCTCTGTGAGTTTGACTGTCTCATAGTCCTCCAATTTCCTCTTCCTTGACATTATATCCTTCATGAATTTTGCGTTGTTCGGCATTTGCTCAAGGGCGTCCGCAAAAGGTATATTAATATGGATCTTTTGAAGATATCCAAAAACTTTGAAAATTGATCATCCATCTTCTTCTTTTGGAGTCTTTGGGGGAATGGGAGCTTTGGTTGAATGATAGGAGGGTTGTCCGGAAAAGAAATTGACCCTGGATTAACCTTGGGTGCTTCCTCCTTTTTCTCCTCATCACTAGTCTTCTTCACAAGCTCTTCCATTGGTGTGGTATTCTCTTCATCAACATTCTCATTTTGAGGATTGGGGCTTTCCACTTCCCTTCCACTTCTCAAAGTGATGGCTTTACATTGATCCTTTAGGTTCTTTTCGGTATCACTTGGGAAGGTCCCTGATGATTGCCCCTTTATAGAATTTGCGAGCTGGGAGATCTACATCTCCATAGACTTCATAGAAGCATTCATGTTGGTGCAATGCGTCTCAATACTATCAAGTCTAGACTCGTCCTTGTTAAACCGCCCTCGAGTTTCTACAATGAACGTGCTCAATAAGTCTTCTATCGACGGCTTGCTCTGAGATAGCGTCTGGCTAAACCCTAGAGGAGGTTGCAATACATTCTTGTTGTTGCCATAAGAAAAGTTTTCATGGTTCCAAAGCCCTGGGTGGTAGTGAGTTGGCAGGTTGCTCGACATGTTATTGCTTGATGGTTGAAATTTACATTGTTCACATATTGCACCTGCTCAAGATCACCGCTTTCATCCCCATAGGACGTACACAGTGACCACACAACAGTGCTGCCTTACTAGATGATGCTTCCCTCATGGTCGCCTCGGATATCTTGTTGGTTAGAGCCGATACTTGTCTTTGAAATGGCTACCAACGGGTCAACCTCATGCATACTGCAGCTCTCTTCACACTTGACCACTCACTCGGCCATTGGGCATTGTTGGAGGCCATCTCCTCCGGTAATAATTCGCCTCCTCGTGGGTCTTGGACAACATCGTCCCACCTAACGCCGCATCAACAATCATCCCGGTTTGTCCATTCGGACCATTATAGAAGATCTGGATTTGGAACCGGTCACCGTATCCATCTTTGCGGGCATTTTCTAATCAACTCCTTAAAGCGCTCCCAGGCCTCATAGAGAGGCTCAAAGTCCAGCTGTCTAAATTGTGCAATCTCGCTCCTCAGATGAGCGATCTTTGATGGAGGAAAGAACTTGGTAAGAAACTTCTGCGCCAAATCTTCCCACGAGTCTATACTACCCACTTGAACTGATTGGAGCCAACCCCTCGCCTTGTCCCTAAGTGAAAAAGGGAACAGGCGCATTTTGATAATGTCCTGGTCCACACCATTCATCTTGATGGTGTCACAGATCTCCAGGAACATTGCTAGATGCACATTGGGGTCTTCACAAGGAAACCCCCCATATTGGTTCTCACTGAACCATATTTATTAACGCAGTTTCAATTCAAAATTGTTTGCATTAATAAATCTGCCGCCTGATGCCCGAATAATTCTCATTAACCACAGGCTGAAGTAATCTCTCAAAGCTCTTGGTTGGTTGTTGTTATTACCCTCCGCCATTGCTTGCGGTTTCTATTCAAATGTTCCTTCTTAATCTTGAAATAGTTCTCTCAATTTCAGGGTCCAAAGGGACAATCTCCAAGCTACGGACTCGGCGCATAAACTGCAACCAACAGGATAGATGAAAGAAATTTAATTAACAAAAATTAAATCAATAAAATACATAAAAGGTCTAAATTAAAATCAATCTATTTCACAGCAATATTAACTTAAATCCTAAGTTGCCAATCCCCGGCAATAGCGCCAAAAACTTGATACGCGATAAAATTATTATTGTAAACTTTGCTTAGAATAGCGTATGTGCTCGCAAGTGTACGAATCGCGAAGTAATAATGATCCGAAGATCGAGTATCGTCCTCTGGGATTGTTAACTAGGAAAGAGCTAAGTATTGCTATTAATCTAAATCAATTTTATCTAGACAATATAGAAATAGGGAATTAAAACTAAATTGAACAACGTAACTAATTAAAATATGCAATCAACGGATGCCAAAATGAATTGGATTGAAGGGATCTCTGTGATAAAATGAGCTAGGGGGAATTTGACTTCACCTAATTATGCTATATTTATCTAAATCTGTCACTTATTGATGTGTTACTTCCAATCTTAAATCATGGGTACTAAAATAATCTCACTCCCTCTCCCGAAAAGCTAAGTGAAATAATATGCTAAATTAATTAAACTAATATCCTTATTAATTTAACCAATTATGCATTCATTAAGTTTTGCCCATATTCGATCTCCTAAGGTTATACTAGCCTCCCGACTCAATATCTCCTTAGGTTGCGTCTCTTAATTCTCAACGTATGTAATTAACTCTCCCGAGCCTAATTTCATACATCTAAGGTCTCTAATCTAATGGGTAATTAAATTAGAAATTAAGCACAAGAGATACAAAAGATTTGAGTATAACACATTCAATAAGCAAACATTCTTAAAATAAAGCTTTCATTAAATTAGATCAAAACCCCTAGCGTGAGGAGTTTAGCTATCCATGCTCAAAATCAAATACACAATTACAAAATACCAAAAATCCATAGTTAAAGCAGAAAAATTAAATGATAATTCAAGAAATACAAAAGGGAGAAAGTAATGAAAACTCCTCGATGGATAATCTCCTCTCAAGCCTTCAAACTCCTTGAATCCCTTGAAAATCTCCAAAAAAGTCCTTGATTCCAGCTGCTTTTCTTTGGTTCTAGGTTCTTGCCGTGTCTGCTTTCAATCCTCTCTCTCTCCGTTTCCCCAATTTCTCATTCCCTCTTCCTTTTATATGATCCACAACTCTCCAAATTCGAGAAAAGCGCGCTGCAGCCATGGGTGTCTTGCTACGGTAGCATATCACGGGAGGTAGGTTTCAGGCGGCGGCGCCCTACAAAAGCGTCACGGACCCGTCTTGCTTCAGCGCGCCTCAAAATTTGGAATGCCGCCCTAGCGCGCGCATTGACTTAGCAACAACGCGCGTCTCATTAGCTCTTGGATGCGTGTAGCGTGCATTAAACTGCGCCTGAGCTTGTGGCGGCTATGGCGGGCGCGCTGCGGCCTGCGTTGATGCGCTGCAGCCTGTAGCTCACTTGCTCCCTGGATTGTTGTTCTCTGGAGGGACGCAGGCTTGCAGCTTGCTTCTCGTCGCTGCAACGCACTGGGAGGTGGAGATCTTCACGGACTTTTTATCTTTTTCACTTGATTTTCTCCACTTTGCAAATCCTACAAAATAGATTAACGCAAACGTAAAACTAGTGACAAATTAACTGAAATATGCTCAAAAACAACAATAAATGATGGGGATAAATTGATGAAAAATCAACTTATCATAGGCCCATGGTACTGTATTGCGATAACAGTGGGGCTGCAGCAAACTCTAAGGAGCCTAGAAGCCACAAAAGGTCCAAACATATAGAGCGGAAGTACTACCTCATCCAAGAGATTGTACAAAGAGGCGATGTTGAAGTAACAAAGATATCAACACATGACAACTTGGCTGATCCATTCACAAAGGCTTTATCTGGTAAAGTCTTCGATAACCATCTAGAGGGTTTGGGCATGCGAGATTGTACACACCTACTTTAAGTTCAAGTGGGAGTTTGTTGGAAATGTGTCCATAAAGTAGGATGTAATTTGTTATTTGTGAAATGACAAATGTTGAACATTATTGTTTTGCTGATATTTATAAATAAAATAAAGTTATGTTTTGATACATACTCAAGAGTGTTAGTAATATTGCTTAGTCCATAGACTGTTAACAAC
Source organism: Morus alba (assembly GCA_012066045.3). NCBI lineage: Eukaryota > Viridiplantae > Streptophyta > Magnoliopsida > Rosales > Moraceae > Morus > Morus alba. Next base: position 3,462,233 of record JABXEQ010000015.1, read on the forward strand.
AAAAGAAGAGTCAGGGAAACCTTGCCGGACAAGCTCTTCTTATATAGTTTAAAATAGATATTCGCAGTCTTAGGATCGATTGGGTAATCGAATTCGATTATGACTATTAGATCGAACCATATGATGCTGGTATCGGGGCATGGGAGTTGGACTCTATGGTTGATCTAGATATGTACACAACATGTTGAATAGACCATGTGACTAATTAGGTTAGAGTAAAAACCATTTACAGAGCTCTAAACCTAATTATTACAACTTACGTAAATTTGTATAATTATCTCAATCCTGAAGTGAATACATAACTCGACTTAATTTCTCATGATCTTTGATTCACCAGTGAGATTAGTTCATAGTTTTTGAACAACATCTCGACTATTGGGATCATGACATAATTGAGTTGGAGTTGTGTGATTCACAGATATGGAATTCGTAAGTGATAATATCACCTCATGCTTTATTGATGGGTCTGTGAATAAATAAACCAGGCCTGGTATTCAATGATGATATTCATTGATTAAGACATCGTGACATGTTCGAGACATCTTACAAACATATGTCTTTCTTATTCATAGTCAAATAAAGGAGTTGAGGAAATAATGACTGGAATAGTAAAATGGTAATATTCTATACCATTCTGATCACTGATATTTACGAAGGATAATAATGCACTTATTCTGTGGACCGTGTGATAAGTTGTATTAACACCATCAAAAAAATAGCGCATATGAATCGAGAGATTAGTCAACATCGAACCTTTAGTGGAGTCGTGCGATGTCAGAATTAAATATGTCGATAACTTATCGGGATAAGTTAGTCGAGTATTGTAATTCCATAGCTTTGTTCATATGGGTCCATTCGGTCTCAAGGCTAGCTCTAATAAGTGGGAAAATAGAAACTGATATTTTGTTATATAATTATGTTTAAAAATTCATAATGTTATTTTTCATTTATTTGATAATTGAAAAATAAAAGGAATGAATTCGAATATTAAAATTAATAGTGATTAATTTAAAATTGAAAATAAAATTTGAACATGATTTTATTTGGCAACTAAAGGAGAGAGAAAGTTGATTTATTTGGGAAAAATTCAGAAATCCCTTGCCATATGGGGAATTCGAATTTTGATCCTAAAGAGAAGGGGAAATTCAGAAATCCCATCTAGGGTTTGAATTTTTGAATTTCCTCCTATTAAAAACCCTAGGTATGAGTTTTTTAAGAGAAGAAAAATATCTCACACTTTTTCACTCCCAAGGGTGGCGGATTTTTGTGACAAAATAGAAGGAAAAATTGTTTCGTTAGGTTTTTCAAAAGAGCCCACTCTCTCATCCCATAAACACTTAGAGTCATAGTCTTGAATCAACGAGTGGTTTTGGTGTGATTGTATCCATAAATCAATGGTCTTGTTTCACGGCAATTCTCCATCTCGGAACGTGAGATAGTGAGACAAGATCCTTGCGGTCATATTTGATTCAATTGTCACAAAGGTATGATTGTCATTTTATTCCTTTGTCTATAAACATATATCATGCATCTATCTCTCGTTGTAATTTACGTTTAATTTTGAATTAAATGGATATGTTAAAATTTTTTGAAATTCTGCCTATAAGTTTGTTATTGTTTAAATGATTTTTCATCTAAAAATCACAACAAGATCCTACAATTGGTATCAGAGCCTAGGGTTTTTGATCATGCGTGATTTATGTTTATGCGATTGGATTGTATGATATGTGTAGATATTGGCATCTTGCATGAATATGCGGCTTCACAAGCAACAACATATTTAGCTTCCATGGTAGAGTCAGCAACACACTTTTGCTTTATACTTCTCCGTACCACGGCTCCTCCATTAAGAGTGAACACTGATCTAGATGTCGACCGTCGACTATCTTTATCCGATTGGAAATCAGAATCTGTGTATCCGGTGAGAGACAAATCTTCTCCGAAATATACCAACATATAGTTTCTCGTTCTCGTAAGATACTTGAGAATACACTTTACTGCAACCAAGTGATCCAATCCTGGGTTGGACTGGTAGCGACTGACTACTTCCACTGCATAGCAGATATCTGGTCTTGTACACAACATGGCATACATAAGGCTTCCCACGGCCAAAGCGTAGGGATACCGTCTCATATCTTCTTCCTGTTGTGGGGTCTTTGGACATTGATCCTTAGAAAGATGAATACCATGCCTAGAAGGCAAATTCCCTTTCTTCGAGTTTTGCATCGAATACCTAGACAACACTTTGTCTATATAAGATGCTTGTGATAACGCCAAAAGCTTTTTCTTACGATCTCGAATAATCTTGATCCCAAGACCATAGCTTGCCTTTCCTAAATCTTTCATTTGGAATTGGCTGGCTAACCACTCCTTTACATCTGTCATCATTCCAACATCATTCCCAATGAGTAGGATGTCATCGACTTAAAGAATTAGGAAGACCATTTTCTCTTCTTTCTTGTACTTGTAGAGGCATGGTTCATCAATGTTTTGATCAAATCCATAAGACTTTACAGCCTCATCAAACCTGATGTTCCATGATCTGGAAACCTGCTTCAGTCCATAAATAGACCTTTGCAGTTTGCAGACTTTCTGTTGTTGGCCTTCCTCTATATAACCCTCTGGCTGATTCATATAGATGGTTTCATCAAGATAGCCATTCAAAAAAGCTATCTTGACATCGATCTGCCATATCTCATAGTCAAAATATGCTTTAATGGCTAGGAGTATCCGGATGGACTTAAGCATGGCTACTGGTGAGAAAGTTTCCTCATAGTCAACTCCCTCCTTTTGGGTATAACCCTTAGCCACTAGCCTTACTTTATAAGTCTCTACTTTTCCGTCCGCTCCTCTGTTTCTCTTGAAGATCCACTTGCATCCAATGGGTTTTACCCCTTGGGTAGATCTACAAGTTGCCGACGAGTTAGAGTGCATAGACTCCATCTCGAGTTTCATAGTTGCTTTCCATTCTTCCTTATCGGAATCATCCATCGCATCCCTAAAGGTTGATTGATCTTCCTTCTTGTCATCGGTGTGACAATTTGGGCTTCCCAAAGATAACGGTCGGGTAACCCCTTACCCTCCCACTACGATGAGGTGCCATAGGATTCTGATCAGGAAGTGTGGTCTTTTCTCTGAGTGGTCCGACAACTCTTGTCGGATGTAGTCCGATCTCATCGGAAAGTAACTCTTCTAATACTATCTTACTTCTAGGCTTAAAATCTATCATATAGTCATGCTCCAGAAATGTGGCATTTGTCGATACAAACACCTTTTGATCTGCTTGACTATAAAACAATCCTCCTTTTGTCCCTTGTGGGTGTCCCTTGAAGATGCATACTTCTAACCTTGGTTCCAACTTACCGGTCTTTTGCCTCAGCACGTGTGCTGGAGTCCCCCATATGTGAATGTGTCTCAAACTAGGTTTTTGACCATTCCACAACTCTAGGGGTGTCTTAGGTATAGATTTAGATGGAACTAGATTCAGAATATACATAGCAGTTTTTAGGGCATAACCCCAAAAAGAAGTAGGCAGTGAAGAATAACTCAACATTGCTTTTATCATGTCGAGCAAAGTTTGATTTCTCCTTTCGGCCACACCATTACGCTATGGGTGTACCGGTGCGATCAATTGGGATACCACACCTTCTTCAATCAAGAAATCCCGGAACTCTTGGTCCGGTATTCACCCCTCGATCCGATCAAAGTGTCTTGTTTGGTTTACCTAATTGTTTTTAACTTCGCTCGGAATTCTCTAAATTTTCCAAAATTTTGATTTACATTGCATGAGGTAAACATAACCATATCTCGAATAGTCATCAATAAAGGTGATGTAATATTCATACCCTCCTCTAGCTTGGACGTTTAACGGTCCACATACATCCGAATGTATCGGTGAAAGGGTTACGTAGCTCTTACTCCTTTTCTTTGTAAAAGGTCTCTTGGTCATTTTACTTTCCAAACAAGATTCACAGACCGGAAGCTCGCCAACTATTAGCTCATGCAAAGGACCATTCTTTACCAGTCTTTCAATCCTATTTAGGTTAATATGACCAAGTCTAAGGTGCCACATATATGTGTTATTTTCGTGAGAAATCTTTTGCTCTTTATTCTTAGGTTCGGCAACTCTGAACATTTCAGTATTAAGCAGAGAGTTAGGTATTAGTTTTATACAATATAAACCATCATCCAAACGTCCAGAATAAATATTTAAACCATTTCGAGAAATATGAACAAATTCATTACAAAATAAACTTTAAATAATTGTTCAAATAATTTAGCCACATAAATCAAATTTCTACGAATGTCTGGAATAAAATAAACATTGTTCAAAACTAAAAATTATTTTCCCTAAAACGAAGTCTAACTTCTCCCACTGCTTTTGCCAAAAATCTTGCGCCATTGCCCACTTTCATCATGTAGTCCCCATCGGCTAGTTCGGTGTAAGAACTAAGACTCTGCAAAGAAAAACAATCATGATTAGTCGCTCCTGAATCAATTATCTAGGCTGAGGTATTACCCTCTACTAAACATGTTTCAAGGACTAGTAAATCGATTTACCTTGTTCCTTTTTCTTTTTCACCCCTCGAGATACTTGTGATTTCTCTTCCAAAGCCCTTCGCCATTGCGGTGGAAACACTTTCCTTTGGGTTTTCTGGATGGGGCCCTTTGCCTTCTTGGGTCTCTTGTTCTTTCCCTTCTTCGCTTTTCCCTGTTTACGGTTCTTTCTTTTATTTTTACCGAACTTCCTACAACTTCAACATTTGCTTCTCCTCCCTTCTTTTGTTGGTAGATTCAAAGTTTTCGGGTCATTCATGAGTTCAATGAGATTGCACTTTTTCTTGTTCATAACAAAGTTGTTCACGAACTCATGAAAGTCAGGGGACAGGCTTTCCAAGATGATGCCAACTTGGGTGGCTTCATCGATTCTGGCACCATTGAGCTCCGCATCGTGGAGGTGATCTATCATGTTCAAAACATGTGCCTTGACTGAAGAACCTTTCTTCATTTTGTCATTCATGAAAGCCCTTACGACATCCAAATGTGCCTTCTCAGTGGGAGCGCCGAACATGGCTTTTAGAGACTCCATTATCTCATAAGCAGTCTCCATCTCCTCATGCTTCTTGCGAAGCACATCGCTCATATTGGCCAGCATAAAGCACTTTGCTTTGTTGTTGGCCTTGATCCAGCGATCAAAAGGCTCCCTTGCGCTTTTGGATGCATTAGTCAGCGGGTTCGGGAGGACATTCCTCCGCTAGGACAAATTTGTAGTCTTCGCACCAATAGTATGTTCATGTTACTTTTCCACTTAGCATAGTTATCACCGTCTAATTTTTCAGTCGCTAGTAGTGTGATAATGGGATTCGACAAATTGCTGGAAATAAATAGAATATTCATCTAATCAATTTATGTGCATGAATATCAAGGCATGTTTAATTTAGGCACAATTAAATATGATGCATGATGCACATGAAAATTACATAAATCATGTTTTAATTTTGGGTGCCAACGTTAATTCAATTTACCATGAATATAGTGCCGCCGTAGGGTAGGTCAAAATATTGTAAATTGAACCGAGACCTTCTCAATTAATAAATATAATAAAAATATCTCATATTTTCATATTTATCAACTACTGTTATTTTTGGTCAAAAATATAATCAACAATTTGATTTTATCACCATGAGTGTAACCCATCATTTCAGATTCTACAGACTTAACTCCGGAGTGCCGCCATAGGGTAGGTCAAACCGGAAATACATCCTTGAATCCTATCGCTAGGAAGTCAACCTTGTTATTGATCCAAAAGAACACTTTCCGTAGGGAGTGCGGAATCGGTGCCGCCGCAAAGCCCCTTTCGAATCTCACGGTGTTGGACTAATGATGGAGACCAGTGGGTCGTATTGTCATACAACCCTCTCCCACTCATTATTTTGCAAACATGTATTTTGTTTGAAAAACATCTCATGATTTTCAAATCGAAAAATAAACAATTTATTTTTTTCGGATATGTGAAATTCAAAATTTAACTCTTAAATTCAATTTCACATGTAACATTATTTTGCAAATCAATTTTGCAACTTAAATCAATTTAATCATATTAAATCGATTTTTCGAGGCATGGTTCTTATTTTATTTTATTTTTCTAAAACACTTTTATAATAAATAAAATAAACAATAACGAATGCGCATGTATGCATGGCATGTTATAAAACATATGAGTAGGCACATTATATCTATATGGCATGTTATGTGCATGGACATATAATATATAATTATCAACATAAAATATAATTATATGCAATCAACTATTGAGATGGATTTGACCGGGTCCCATGGAAAAATAAATTACAACTCAATCGAATCAAATAAATAAATAATTACAATAATTATATTCTTCTCATTACATCAACGGGTCTTGATTCTTGAATTCTTTATTCCTTGGCTTCATTCTTTGCCTCGGGTTGGATTTCACCTTCCTTGGGATCCGAAACTTTTTCGGCCCCCATCAACACGCTTTTACGAGGGTTTGAAACCTTGGGCCCGTTCGAAATCAAATCCACGAACTTGGGCCGTCGGTCATACCGGACCGTCTTTGGGCGCGGCCTGCCACCTGGCCCGGGCAGCGTCTGGGCCGCCGCCCGCCGCCGCTGGGGGGACAGCGTATGGGGCGCGCTAGGGCTGCTCGCTTATTTTATGGAAATTTTCTGGGCAGTTTTCTGGGCTTCTTTGAAGGCTTCAAACTTGATCTTCAATGCCTCCCTTTTGATTCAAAATCAAAAACCCTAATTCTACCCAAATCCTAGAATTACAATAATTCTAATCCCAATTTAAATTACAAATAATTTATTAATGAATGAATATAACCGATCCATGGAACCATATAATTAACGACCAAATCCACCATCCATACATTCATCATCATGAATCAAAAAATAAACATACATAAATGCAAGTGCCTACTCATCACATACATACATAATTAAATATCACATATTTAATATCAATTATGATTATCAAATAATCGAAGCATAAATTAATATCGTCTAAAGACCACTCTGATACCAATTGTTGGTTGCCGAATCGAATTTAGTGGCGGAAGCGTGGGGAAACAGCGGATCATGTATAATAAAAATTTTCATAAAACTTTTGACATACTCTATAGATTATATTAACTTATGCACGAATAAATTAATCGCATTAATTTATATTATTAAAGGATCAACCGAAAAATACCTGGTAGCCGACTCAGATGATAACTTGAATTTCTTTGACCACGAACAGTCCTTGCTCCAAGCATTGTGTTCAGAATACCAAAGTCTTCCACGTCAATTCCTTGATTCCACGTAGACGTGTGTGTAGGCACACGTGAGACAAAACAGGTTTCTTAAACACTCGAATTTCAACAAACACCAACGCATGCACGATGTGGAATTTTAGAGAAAAATATTTTGCACTCTTTTTTCCTCTATGAGAATTTCGGCCACCACTCTAATTAGGGCTGAAAATAGGTTTTAAAATTGTGTCTACAATTTTCTATCTTTCTCATATTTAAAGAGTAGAAGTCAAACTTCAAAATAGAATCAAATCCTTATCTCCAATTTTGAATTTGGAACAAACAATCCCTTCCCCTTATCCACTTAATGGCCGGCCACCCTCTTAGGGTTTATCCCTATTTGTGGCGCCAATCTCAGATAGGGAAGGAAGAGATTTTATCCTTTATCCCGTAGTCCAATTTTAATTCATATTCAAATTCGAATTTAAGTCAAACTTAAATTAATTTGAATTCTAAATTGAACAACTTATCAAATAAGTTTAAATGGATAAATCTAGATATGTTCAAATTCAAATGTAAATAATCTCATTATTGAAATAATAATTAATTCTCAATTAATTATTTTTCGAGTATTTAATTTTTGAATTCCGTAATTCTAAAATTCCCATTTTGCCCTTTGTGTCTGGTAGAATTACAAGGACGACGCGGGGACTAATGGACCTATAATTCTGAACTCCAATAAAAGTAATAATTAATTAAACACTTTAGTTAATTAATTAATTAATTAATTCTATTAATTCCAATAGTTACTACACTATAAACTTGGAATTGCACTCTCGAAATTATAGACATTAATTACTTTTAAACTGCGAAGTGTCCATTTGATATAGTCATTACATATAGATCAATCCTCCATAAATAATTCATAATTAGAGTCAGGTAGAATCCGTTAACCTTGAGTACCATTGATTCTCTAATGGATAGTGATTCATAAAACACATTCATGAACCAGAGCGCTCTTACTAATCAAAGTACCGAATCAACACTCAAGTGAATTATTTATCTGCTTCTTTCTCAAGAAGGAATGGATTCCATCTCGTATAATAACATTCCCAGCTACCTATTTCATTATGTCTCCAAAATACATGGAATAGGATTCAGGGTCTCGGAATCCGTACTGAGTAAATCAAAAGACATAAATCCATAAATAGGAGTTTGTTAAGAACTCGGGATTAAGATCATCCTATATATGACCATCGGTAGACTGAATTAGAATTTCTATGCTTAACAGAAATTATTAGAAATTTATATTGTGGCTGCGTCCATGTTCCACATAATCTCATTATGCAAAATACACTCATTCAATTTTTTATAATTTTTTATAATAATTATGCGAATTAATTTTTTATAATAAATTTCCACAAGCGTACAGTGTCAAGTTTTGAGTATAAGGTGAGTGAGTATCGTCTCCACAGGGATTGGGTTTAGAATTGCCATTAAGTACCGCAATTATTGTAACTTAACTTTATCTAGGCAACCTAATAAAATGCCAATTAAGAAAATAAAACAAAATAAATATGTAAATAAGAAAATAAAGTATCTATACACAAATGGTCTAGGGACTTGATTTCGCTTTATTATTCCTATGTTCATCCTATTATGTAATCACTAATCAAGGCTCTAATAAATTAAAAGCATTAAGCATAGAGAAACATAAATGAATTGAGAATGAAATTAAATTAACAATCACCAAAATATTCAAAACATAGTTCAAATAAAACTACATCAAGTCCTAGATTTAATGTCTAGCTCAACATGGAAAAATAGATGAAAGAAGATAAAACCCAACATCCATTGAAGAGCTTCCAAGGACCTCCAAGATGAAGGATTTCGCCTCCTTTTGATGTTTTCTTCACTTTTCCGGGCCCTTTCCAAAATGGCATCTCTTTCCTTTTATACTACAACATTTCGTAGCTAGGGATTCAATCGCGTCTTTGCAACAAGACGTGAAAAACGCTGCAACAACATGCATTTTTGGAAGAGAGATTTTGTTCGCGGGGTCGAGACGCGTACTGTAGCGCCTTTGGGCGCCTGCAAGACGTAGGACACATTCCTAGGCCCCTTGGTGCCTGCAGCGCCCCTTGGGCACGCAGCAGCGTGTCCAACCTCTGGGCACATTTTGGGCACGCTTGCAGCCCCTCTATTGCGTTGCACACATTTTTGGAGCTAGGCACGTTTGAGTGCGCTGCAGCCCACTTTGGTCTTGCTGCACTTTCAAATCTCGCTTGCTCTCTGGACTTCTTTCTATTCCTTTGCTTGTTTGTAGCCCAAAATGGTTCGCTGCAGCCTGCTTTTTTGCATTCCAAGCCTCCTCTTTTGTGCCTTAAAATCCTCTTTCACCTCGTGTAATGACCGGGAAAATATTCAGTCAAAATCGGACAGTCCGGTATTTGACCGTAATTATTCCCGGAACAGAAAGTAGTAGAAATATTGATGTAATCAGGAAAGTATTATGTAGAAACTTTATATACGGGGTAAAATCACCCGAAAAGTGTAAAGTTATAATACGAATATTTTTACAGAGAAAATTCGTAGATATCTGTTGTGAATAGTGAAATATCGGTTAAAAGTTAGAAATTTTAACAGGTATATTTTAGTTATGAAAAACTGAAATATTTGGTAAATGACCAAATGACCAGTTAGAAAAAGAGTAGAAATATTAGAAGTAAGGAAAATGACAAAAGTTCCTGAAATGTAATTTTCCGAGTCGATTAAAAGCGGAAATGCAAAAAAAAGAAGTACCGCGAGGGTACGCGTTTTGGGCAATCTGGATTGTTTAAAATGAAAATTTCAGAAAAAGAAATTGACTATTGAGATACCCAAGAGAAGTGGGTTGAATATGAGAAATTTGACCCGGGTGCTCGGCGGTCGAAAAGCGAAGATAGAACCCGTACTGGGTGTGAAATTATCGGTACCAGAAAAGAGACTCGCTTTGAAAAACGAAAAAGTTTGGTCTCGACAAGAAAAATGTGAGGAACACGGAACCACTTAAATTAAGTGTGAAACTTAATTAGAATTAGTCAAATTAAATTATAGAAATTAAAGTGATTTCTTTAATTTAATTTAGAAAGTAATAAGAGATATTATTATAAATAATATTATAATATTCATTAATACACTTAAAGAGGCCTACGGAAGGAAATTAGAAACATTATGTTCTATTTTCCTAAGGGTGGCCGAGAGACTAGAGAAAAGAGAGAAAAAGAGAAAAAATCAAGGGAAAATCAAGGAATCATCCGTTTTCGCGAAATTTCTTCCGTTCAAATCCGGTGGAAATATAACCCGAGGCATTCTAGCGGAGAATCTCAACTTTTCAAGGTAAGATTTCGGATTTTTCATGAGAAACTGCTTGCTTTTTCGTTTTTGTGAATAGTAACTCATCTTGGGAAAAAATCCGTAAAATCGAAAAAAACGAAACCGAGGTTTTGTCGGGGACTACGATAGGAGTTTAATGTGCAAGTATTGAAAGGATTGAACAATTTTTTTTGGATTTACACTAAAAATCCGAAAATCCCTAGAAATGGAGGAAATGTATTTTTGTTCAATTGATGTAGCAATTTGTGTTCGTGAATGTGAATCGACTACGGTACCGAAATCGGAAGTAAAACGAGTTATTGAAAACTCGGGAAACGAGGAAAATTAAAGCGAAATCTGCGAAATTTCCTAAAATCTAGTTAGCAAGCAATTAGTTAGAATCGATTCTAGAGAATGGATAATGCTTTTAAACCTCGGAAACGAATAGATTAAGATTCGAAACCGAGACATACGAATATGTGTAAATTGCCTCTTGAGCTAGAATTCGCCTTAAGGGGGAAAAGTCCATAAATGAGTTTGAAATTGGATTTAGGAATCCAAGTATGAGAAATTTTGATGCTTGAAATAGGTGGTTAATACCTATTTCCATGAAACAAGTTTTGGCACGAGAGCCAAGCAACGAAAAGAACTTAGCAAGCGGGAATCCTAGAGGATTAACGGTAAGTATAGACATATATGTTTGTCTGGACTCGAGTAAGTCAGTAGTTAGACTTAGAACTATGAATTTACTTATGTTCTTAAGTCTATGTGATTACATGTGATTATACATGTTTGGAGGGCTTAATGCTCTAGATTTCGGAAGGGCGACATATGGTTACCCTTATGCACGCTAAAGATCGACGGGTCGCCGGCCTCCGCAAGGGAGGAAAATCTCAAAGAGTAGAGATTCCGACTTGACCAGACAAAGAAGTAATGAGCCAAGAAAAGTGAAGATCGATGGGTCGCTCGGCCTCCGCAAGGGAGGGAAATCTCACGAGTAGAGATTCCGACTAGACCAGCCAATAAAGTAAGAACATAAAGATAGAAAGTAGTTTAAAGCATGTTTCACACGAGCATATTTGCATCATAACTCTTAATGTAATTTCTATTAGTTTATGATGTATGCATGTTTATACTTGTTGAGCGTTAGCTCATCGGTTTACTAAATGCGGTAACAAAATGGTAAGCACCCGGTCATATAGTGGTTTGGTTGATGGACATGCGGAGGCAAGGGTGGCGGAAATGTCATGGGTGCACGGGAGTGGTCTTTACTACGCTCGCTTAGAAATTAAATTCCATTGCAAGTTAATGTAATATAGAATAATAGTATGTATGTTTAGTTCTAAGAAGAAGATATTACAACCATTGTCTTAGTAAAGAACAACGGACTGTAATAAGTTAAGACAAGTTTCGGGAACTAGTATGATACCGAATCTTTAAAGTAATAGCAAGATGTGCTATTAGTGTATCAACATAACATGTTAAGAACCCGATGGTTAAAGTAAAGAAAAAAAATTTAGCCGCACATGAACGTAAATTAAAGAGACAATAGTCTAACAACGAATAATGGATTAGACTATAGCTTAGCCCATTAGTAGTAGTATAAGGCACAGTGACCGCGCCGCGAGGGTGCGGGCCGCCACAGTTGGTATCAGAGCGGCGTTCCTACTCCTGCCATGACAAGTCCCGCACCTATGCTTCCTGCAAGCAGTCGGGTAAATTAGTTTATGAACTAAAACCGAGAATTTCTTATTTCTTTTGGCAAGACAGAATGGTACTAATGGATCGATCATATCCATCATCCCGGTTAGCGCCCACACCACAAGAGAATACGTTGTGGGGATGGGTAAGAATGTTTCTAATGTCACGGTTCGACAAAACAAAAGGTCGGTACCCACTCCACGCTAGATATAGCCATCCACCGATGGATTGGGGAGTTAAGGGCTCTAGAGCCCATGGCGGTGAAGCCGCACAATCGAAACAAGGAAAGTTATTTTGACTACAGGTCGAGCCGTAGCTAGGTTCTACACCTGTAATCCACCTTCCTTTGATGGGCTTTCACATCCCACTCGAATTAGGGATTGGCTGCACCGTGTCGAGTATGTGATGTGAGCCCGTGACATAGCTCGAGAGGAGTGGATTGTACTACATGACAAGTCTGTTAGGAGGGCAATGCCTAATCTTTTGGCAAGCTTTGGATGAGGACGAAATAGCAGAGATGCAATGGGAAGACTTTTGCCACATGTTGAAGCATCGGTTTCTTCCCTAAGTCATGCCATCGAGAGAGGCAGTACCACAGCAGTGGAGAGACACGAGGCCAGGTGAGTGTAGCCATGACCTACACCCAAGCTCGAGAGTTTATCATACAAGCCGAGTGGGCAAGTATGAGATCGGATGAGGCCGTTGTAGCCTATATAGCGAGAGTTTTGACAGAGGTACTAGCTTCGAATCGAATTTTTAATCTAAGTGAGGAGGAGGATCCAGAGGAGGATCCTGAGGAACACGTCGATGATGAGGATTAAGTTAGGACTTAGCGTCTTATTTATTTAAATATGATGCAAGGTTATGTAAATAGTATTGAGAAACTTACACTAATGATGTTTCATGTATGATGTGATATGTATGGAATGGGACATACATAATAGATTTGAATGAAAGGCTTAAAAACCTTTACTTTTGTGATGATTTGTATATGATGTGATATGCATGATATGGGGCATGCATAATAGGAGAACATATAGAATGTATGTTTTGCTAGTTGATATGAGAATGAATGATAGTTTAAAGTATTGCAAGTCAAGGAACTTTTTGAAGCGGTTCTTTTGCACTTAGACTAACGATGTTGCTCTTTAAGTGATATAGACACAAAGAACATGGTTCGTATTAACGCTCAAAGAGAATACAAGCGAAATAGAATCCTCCAAAGACCGGACCTAGCTAAAGAAGTAGGTGTCCGAGGGGGGCAAATAACAGCCCAGTGAGGAAAGCGAGACGATTCACGAGAATTGCCGGTTAATCTGATACAGGTCGTCGGGGTTGGAGGAGCACCCCCCGCCATGCGGTTCCAAAGACAAGCCGCCCAACCCCTCGAGCAACCCGCAGAGAGGGGTTGAACCCCAAGAGCTAGTAAGGGTGAGATGGGGCACCGAGAAATGGTCCCAAGGAACCATTGTATGTGAGGTTTAAGAGAATGGCACCTCCAGAGTTCGATGGATCAACAGATCCACTCGAGGTCGAGGAATGGTTAGCATCCATTCGCATGGTGTTTGAGTTTATGGAACTCACCGGCAGGAGAAGATTCAGTCATGCCACTTTTGTATTAAAGAAAGATGCCCGCTATTGGTGGGAATCGGTGTGCGCCGAAGGAATGTGAGATGATGTTGTGGGATGAATTCCTATGCGAATTTAACCATAAGTATTACAACTTAGAAGCCCTGAAGACTCCACGAAATGAGTTCAACAATTTTAAGCGGGCGACCAGGCGATTGTAGAAGCATCTTGACGATTTGATCGGGCTACGACTATGTCCTCGATTGTTTCCAACAGAGGAAGAGAAGGTTAGGAGGATGATTAATATGCTCCGAGGAGATATAGCCACCGTTGTGGAAAGGGGGAGTATCCACAAACCACGGTAGCCGATCTAGTGAATCGGGCAATACGTGCGGAGCATAACATTGCAAAATCTAGAGAGGATAGGGCAAGCCTTTAAGACAAAGACTACCATCGGTGATGTGTTGTTGTCTAGTCACCGTTACGCCACGTGCCGGTAAGAGATAGCAGAGGAAGAGAACTAAGTGCGGACCTAGTTGTTCTGAACTTAGTAGATTATGATGTGATCCTAGGAATGGATTTTCTAGGAAAGTATAATGCTACAATAGACTGTAGAAAGAAAATGGTAGTTTTTCAGCCAGAAGGAGAACAGGTGTTTGAGTACATGGGTTCCAGATCAGGGACACCCATACGTTTTATTAGTTCCCTAGAAGCCAGACGATTGATGTCTAGCGGATGCACTGGATATTTGGCGTATGTGGTGGATAGGAACCAAGAGGGGACACATCAACCAGAAGACGTCCCCATAGTCAAGGAGTTCCTAGATGTATGAAATGACAAATGTAAGACATTATTTGGCGTATGTGGGATGTAATTTGTTATTTATGAAATGACAAATGTAAGACATTATTTGTTTTTTTGCTGATTTTATAAAATGAAATAAAGTTATGTTTTGACACATACTCAAGAGTGTTAGTGATATTGCTTAGTCCATAAACTGTTACCAACGAAAGAAGAGTCGGGAACCCCTGCCGGGACAAACTCTTCCGATACAGTTTAAAATAGATATTCGCAGTCTTAGGATTGATTGGACAATCGAATCCGATTACGATCATAGATCGAACCATGTGATCTTTGGTCTCGGGGCATGGGAGTTGGACTCGTGGGTTGATCTAGACATGCTCGTAACATGTTGAATAGACCATGTGACTGATTAAGTTAGAGTAAAAACCGTTTACACAACTCTAAACCTAATCATCACAACTTAAGTATATTTGTATAATTATCTTAATCCTGAAGTGGATGCATAGCTCAACTTAGTATCTCATGATCTTTGATTCACCAATGAGATTAGTTCACGCTTATTGAATGACATCTCGGTCATTGGGATCATGACAATATTGAGTTGGAGTTGTGTGATTCACGGATATGGAATTAAATAAGAAATAATATCACCTCATGCTTTATTGACGGGTGTGTGAATAAATAAACCAGGCCTGGTATTCAATGATGATATTCACCGATTAAGACATCGTGACATGTGCGAGACATCTTACTGAACGTTTGTCTTTCTTATTCACATCATATAAAGGAGTTGAGGAAATAATGATTGGAATGGTAAAACGGTAATATTATATACCATTCTGATCACCGATATTTACTGAAGGATAATAATGCATTTACATGGGACCGTGTGATAAATTGTATCAACACCAAAAAGAAAAATTAGCGCACATGAATCGAGAGATTATTCGGCATCGAACTTTTAGTGGAGTTATGCGATGTCGGAATTAAATATGTCGATAACTTATAGGGATGAGTTAGTCGAATATTGTAATTCCATAGCTTTGTTCATGTGGGTCCATTCGGTCTCAAGGCTAGCTCTAATAAATGGGAAAAACAAAACCGATGTTCAATACATAATTATGTTTAAATTCATTGTGTTATTTTTCATTTATTCGATAATTGAAAAATAAAAGGAATGAGTTTTGAATTTTGAAATTAATAGAGATTAATTTAAAATTCAAAATAAAATTTAAACATGATTTTATTTGGCAACTAAAGGAAAGAGAAAGGTGATATATTGTTTTGGGAAAAATTCGGAAATCCCTTGCCATAAGGGGATTTCGAATTTTGCTCCAAAAGGGGAAGGAAAATTCAGAAATCCCTAGCCATGTAGGGATTTTCGGATTTCAATCCAAGGGTTAAGGAGAAATTCGAAAATCCCATCTAGGGTTTTGAGTTTTTGAATTTCCTCCTATATAAAGATTTTTTATAGAAAACCCTAGAGAGTTTTTTTAGAGAGAAGAAAAAATATATCACATTTTTCCTTAGGGTGGCCGGATTTTGTAGAGACAAAATAGAAGGAAATTGTTTCCTTAGGTTTTTGAAAAAGAGCCCACTCTCTCATCCCAAATACCATAGAGTCATAGCTTTGAATCAACGAGTGGTTTTTGGTGTGATCGTGGCAGTAAAACAACGATCTTGTTTCACGGCAATTCTCCATCTTGGAACGTGAGATAGTGAGACAAGATCCTTGCGGTCATTTAATTCAATCGTCACAAAGGTATGTGTGATATTCTAATCCTTTGCCTATAAACATATATCATGCATGCATCTCTCGTTGTGGTTTACGTTTAATTTTGAATTAAATGGATATGATAAAATTTTTTCAAAATTCCGCCTACAATATTGTTGTTGTTCAATTGATTTTTCATCTATAAATCACAACAAGATCCCACAATTGGTATCAGAGCCTAGGGCTATGATCATGCATGATTTATGTTTATGCGATTGAATGTATTGTTGGTTGCCGAATCGAATTCGGCGGCGAAAACGCAGCGGAAAAGCGGATCGTGTATCACAAAAATTTCATAAAACTTTTGAGATACTCTATAGATTATATTAATTTATGCACCAATAAATTAATCTCATTAATTTATAAGATTCAAGGATCAACCGAAAAATACCTTGTAGCCGACTCGGATGATATCTTGAATTTCTTTGACCACGAACAGTCCTAGCTCCAAGCTTTTGTGTTTAGAACACCAAAGTCTTCCACGTCAATTCCTTGATTCCACGTAGACGTGTGTGTGGGCACACGTGAGACAAAACGATTTCTAAAACACTCGAATTTCCACAAACACCAACGCATGCACGATGTGGAATTTTTGGAGAGAAAAATTTTCACTCTTTTTTTTTGCTATATGAGAATTCCGGCCACCTCTAGGGAAACTAGGGCTGAAAGTGTTTCAAAAAATTGTCTCACAATTTTTCATTTATCTCATATTTAAAGAGAAGAAGTCAAACTTCAAAATAAGATCAAATCCTTATCTCCAATTTTGAATTTGGAACAAAAAATCCCTTCCCTTATCCCTTAGTTGGCGGCCACCCTAGGGATTTATCCCTTTGTGTGGCACCTAAATAAGATAAGGAAGGAAGATATTTTATCCATTATCCAGTAGTTCAATTTTAATTCAGATTCAAATTCGAATTTAAGTCAAACTTAAATTAATTTGAATTCTAAATTAAACAACTTATCAAATAAGTTTAAATGGATAAATCTAGATATGTTCAAATTCAAATTTAAATAATCTCATTATTTAAATAATAATTAATTCTCAATTAATTATTCTTCGAGTATTTAATTTTAGAATTCCGTAATTCTAAAATTCCCATTTTGCCCTTTGTGTCTGGTAGAATTACAAGGACGACGCGGGGACTAATGGACCTATAATTTCGAGCTCCAATAAAATTAATAATTAATTAAACACTTTAATTAATTAATTAATTCTATTAATTCCAATAGTTACTCCACTATAAACTTGGAATTGCACTCTCGGAATTATAGACATTAATTACTTCTAAACTGTGAAGTGTCCATTTGATATAGTCATTGCATATAGATCGATCCTCCATAAATAATTCATAATTAGAGTCAGGTAGAATCCGTTAACCTCTCTAATTACATCTTTATCCTTGAGTACCATTGATTCTCTAATGGATAGTGATTCATAAAACACATTCATGAACCGGGCGCTCTTACTAATCCAAGTACCGAATCAACACTCAAGAGAATTATTTATCTCGCTTCTTTCTCAAGAAGGAATGGATTCCATCTCGTATAATAACATTCCCACTACCTATTTCATTATGTCTCCAAAATACAAGGAATAGGATTCAGGGTCTCGGAATCCGTGCCGAGTAAATCAAAAGACATAAATCCATAAATAGGAGTTTGTTAAGAACTCGTGGATTAAGATCATTCTATATATGACCATCGGTAGACTCAATTAGAATTTCTATGCTTAACGGAAATTATTAGAAATTCATATTGTGTCTGCGTCCATGTTCCACATAATCTCATTATGCTAAATACACTCATTCAATATCTCGCCATATTAACAAAGTCACGGATAACACCGTTCCATTCTAAATGGAATGACATGTATTAATAATGTTTTAATTAAAGATTCCGAACTTTAATTAAATTCATTATGAAACGATTACTTTTGATTATTATCCTTAAACATTATCCTCTTGTATATAACACTTATATACCATGTTTAAGGTTACATAAATAATCAAGGAATTTTATTTGATATTCATAAAATATTCATAAATATATGCACATAAAATGATGAATAAACTATTTTATTAAATAAATAATAAATATCCTTTTACATCTCATGCTTTCGGGACACTATTCCCAACAATCTCCCACTTGTCCTAAAGCGGGTGTGTCATGTCTCTAATCCCAAATCCATCTAAGTGCCGATCAAAAAAAAACGTTCAATGGCAATGTCTTGGTGAGCGGGTCGCAAGGTTGTCCTCTGGACGCGATCTTGAGCACCGCCACATCGCCTCTATCCACAATGTCTCTCGATCGGGTGATATTTCCTTTCTATATGTTTCGCACTCTTATGGCTTCTAGGTTCTTTTTAATTAGCCACCGCTCCCTTTGTTGTCACAAAGTGAGCTTAATTGGCTTATCCATATCTGGAACAACTTCCAGATCAGTTAAGAACTTCCTGAGCCATGTAGCTTCTTTTGCGGCTTCACAAGCTGCAACATATTCAGCTTCCATGGTAGAGTCAACAACACACTTTTGCTTTACACTTCTCCATACCACGGCTCCTCCATTAAGAGTGAACACAGATCCGGATGTCGACCGTCGACTATCTCTATCGATTGGAAATCGAAATACGTGTATCCGGTGAGAGACAGATCTTCTCCGGAATATACTAACATATAGTTTCTCGCTCTCCTAAGATACTTGAGAATACACTTCACTTTTGCACCCAATGATCCAATCACAGGTTGGACCGGTAGCGATCGACTACTCCCCACTGCATAGCGTATATCCGTCTTGTACACAACATGGCATACATAAGGCTTCCCACGGCCGAGCGTGGGGATACCTTCTCATATCTTCTTCTGCTGCGGGGGTCTTTGGACATTGCTCCTTAGAAAGATGAATACCATGCCTAGAAGGCAAATTCCCTTTCTTGGAGTTTTGCATCGAATACCTAGACAACACTTTGTCTATATAAGATGCTTGTGATAACGCAAAAAGCATTTTCTTGCGATCTCGAATAATCTTGATCCCAAGAACATAGCTTGCCTCTCCTAAATCTTTCATTTGGAATTGGTGGCTAACCACTCCTTTACATCCGTCATCATTCCCACATCATTCCCTATGAGTAGGATGTCATCGACGTAAAAAAATTAAGAAGACCACTTTCTCTTCTTTCTTATACTTGTAGAGCGCATGGTTCATCAATGTTTTGATCAAATCCATAAGACTTTCTGACCTCATCAAACCTGATGTTCCATGATCTAGAAGCTCGCTTGATCCATAAATGGACCTTTGCGGTTCTGCAGACTTTCTGCTTTTGGCCTTCCACTATGTAACCCTCTGGCTGATCCATATAGATGGTTTCATCAAGATAGCCATTCGGAAAAGTTGTCTTGACGTCCATCTGCCATATCTCATAGTCAAAATATATTTTGCAATGGCCGGAGTATCCGGATGGACTTAAGCATGGCTCTTGGCGAAAAGTTTCCTCATAGTCAACTCCCTCCTTTTGGGTATAACCCTTAGCCACTAGCCTTGCTTTAAAAAGTCTCTACTTTTCCATCCGCTCCTCTCTTTCTCTTGAAGATCCACTTGCATCCAATGGGTTTTACCCCTTGGGTAGATCTACAAGTTGCCGACTGAGTTAGAGTGCATAGACTCCATCTCGAGTTTCATAGCTTGTTGCCATTCTTCCTTATCGTAAATCATCCATCGCATCCTTAAAGGTCGATGGATCCTCCTTACCGTCATCGCGGTGACGATTTGGGCTTCCTCAGTATAACGGTCGGGTAACGTGCTTACCCTCCCACTACGACGAGTGCACTGGAGTCCGATTAGGAAGCGTGGGTCTTTTCTCCGAGTGGTCCGACAACTCTTGTCGATTGTGGTCCGATCTCATCGGAAAGTAACTCTTCTAATACTATCTTACTTCGGGCTTAAAATCTATCATATAGTCATGCTCCGGAAAAGTGGCATTTAATCGATACAAACACCTTTTTGATCTTCGGGACTATAAAAGAAACCTCCCTTTGTCCCATCGGGATATCCTACAAACATACATACTTCGACTTGGGTTCCAACTTCCCGCTTTCCCTTCAAAGACATGTCTTTGGACACCCCCATATCATGCGTGTCTCAAACTAGGTTTTCGACCGCACCACAACTCTAAGGGTGTCGTGAGGTACAGACTTAGATGGTACTCTATTCGAATGTGGCAAAATGTTTTTAGGCATAACCCCGAATGAGGTAGGCGGTGATGAATAACTCAACATTGATCTCATCATGTCAAGCAAAGTTTGATTTCTCCTTTCGGCCACACCATTTTGCTTTGTGGTGTACCGGTGCGATCAATTGGGATACCACACCTTCTTCAATCAAGAAATCCCGAACTCTTGGTCCGTATTCACCCCCTCGATCCGATTGAAGTGTCTTGATTGGTTTACCTAATTGTTTTTCAACTTCGCTCGGAATTCTCTAAACTTTCCAAAAGTTTGATTTTCGTTGCATCGAGTAAACATAACCATATCTCGAATAGTCGTCAATAAAAGTGACGTAATATTCGTAACCTCCTCTAGCTTGGGCGTTTAACGGTCCACATACATCTGAATGTATCAGCTGTAGGGGTTCTGTAGCTCTCACTCCTTTTGCTGTAAAAGGTCTCTTGGTCATTTTACCTTCCAAACAAGATTCACAGACTGGAAGCTCGCCAACTTTTAGCTCACGCAAAGGACCATCCTTTACCAATCTTTCAATCCTATTTAGGTTAATGTGACCTAGTCTAAGGTGCCACAGATATGTGTTATTTTTGTGAGAAATCTTTTGCTTTTTATTCTTAGGTTCGGCAACTCTGAACATTTCAGTGTTAAGCAGTGAATTAGGGATTGGTTTTATACAATATAAACCATCATCCAGACGTCCAGAACAAATATTTAAACCATTTCGAGAAATATGAACAAATTCATTATCAAAATAAACTTTAAATAATTGTTCAAATAACTTAGCCACGAAATCAAATTTCTACGAATGTCCGGAATAAAATAAACATTGTTCAAAACTAAAAATTTATTTTCCTAAAACGAAGTCTAACTTCTCCCACTTTGCTTTTGCCGAAACTCTTGCGCCATTGCCTACTTTCATCGTGTAGTCCCCATCGGCTAACTTTCGAGATAAGAACTAAGACTTTGCAAAGAAAAACAAACATGATTAGTTGCTCCCGAATCAATTATCCAGCCGAGGTATCACCCTCTACTAAACATGTTTCAAGAACTAGTAAATCTGATTTACCTTGTTCCTTTTTCTCCTTCGCTTTTCCCGGTTCTGGTTTTTCTTTTTGTTTTTACCAACTTCCCCGCAACTACAACATTTGCTTCTCCTCCCTTCTTTTGTTAGTGGATTCAAAGTTTTGCGGGTCATTCATGAGTTCAGTGAGATTGCACTTCTTTTTGTTCATAACAAAGTTGTTCACGAACTCATGAAAGTCGAGGATAGGCTTTCCGGGATGATGCCAACTTGGGTGGCTTCATCGATTCGCACCATTGAGCTCCGCATGGAGGTGATCAATCATGTTCAAAACATGTGCCTTGACCAAGAACCTTTCTTCATCTTATCGTTCATGAAAGCCCTTACGGCATCCAAACGAGCCTTTTTCGGAAGGGCGCCTTTAACATGGCTTTTAGAGACTCCATTATCTCATAAGTAGTCTCCATCTCCTCATGCTTCTTCTGGCACATCGCTCATACTAGCCAAAGATAAAGCACTTTGCTTTATTGTTGGCCTTGATCCAAATGATCAAAAGGCTCCCTTGCGGTTTTGGATGCATTAGCCATGGGTTCGGGAGGACATTCCTCCGCTAGGACAAACTTATAGTCTTCGCAGACCAATAGTATGTTCATGTTACTTTTCCACTTAGCGTAATTATCACCGTCTAATTTTTCGATCGCTAGTAGTGTGATTATGGGATTCGACATATTCTTTGAATAAATAGAATATTCATCTAATCAATTTATGTGCATGAATATCAAGGCATGTAAATTTTGGCACAATTAAATATGATGCATGATGCACATGAAAAATACATAAATCATGTTTTAATTTTAGGTGCCAACGATAATCCAATTTTCCACATATAAAGTGTACCTTTGGGTAGTCAAGTTATATGCCAATTAGACCGAGACTCTTCTCGGTTAATAAATATAGTCAAAATATCTCATATTTTCATATTTATTAACTATCATATTTTCAACAAAAATATAACCAACAAATTTGATTATATTTTATGAGTGTAACCCACCGTTTCGATCCCATAGACTTAACTCCGGGATTGCTACCTTTGGGTAGTCAATTCGAAATACATCCCGAAATCTTATCTCTAGGAAGCCAACCTTGTTATTGATCCGGCAAGGACACTCTCCTTTAGGAGGGCGATTCAATGTCGCCGCAAAGCCACTTTCCGGATCTCACGGTGTTGCGCTAACGGCGGAGACTAGTGGGTCGTATTGTCATACAACCCTCTCCCACTCATTATTTTGCAAACATGTATTTTGTTTGAAAAACATCTCATGATTTTCAAATCGAAAAATAAACAATTTATTTTTCGGATATGTGAAATTCAAAAATTTAACTTTCAAATTCAATTTCACATGTAACATTATTTTGCAAATCAATTTTGCAACTTAAATCAATTTAATCATATTAAATCGATTTTTAGCGCATGGTTCTTATTTTATTTTATTTTTCTAAAACACTTTTATAATAAATAAAATAAATAATAACAATTGCTTGGCGTGTATGCATGGCATGTTATAAAAACATATGAGTAGGCACATTATATCTACATGGCATGTTATATGCAAGGACATATATAATATATAATTATCAACATAAAATATAAATATATGCAATCAACTATTGAGATGGATTTGACCGGGTCCCATGGAAAAATAAATTACAACTCAATCGAATCGAATAAATAAATAATTACAATAATTATATTCTTCCGTTACATCAACGGGTCTTGATTCTTGAATTCTTTATTCTTCGGCTTCATTCTTTGTCTCCGGGTTGGATTTCACCTTCCTTGGGATCCGGAACTTTTCGGGCTCTCGTCGGGCACGCTTTACGAGGGTTTCAGAAACCTTGGCCCATTCGGGATCAAATCCCGAATTTGGGCCGCCAGGCGCGCTGGGGCGCGGCCTGGCCGCGCGCTGGGGGCGCGGCCTGGACACGCCTGGGCCGCGGCCGGGACGCGCCTGGGCCGCGTCCTGGCCGCGCCTGGGCCGCGTCCTGGACGCGCCTGGGCCGCGTCCTGGCCGCGCCTGGGCCGCGTCCGGGACGCACCTGGGCCGCGTCCTGGCCGCGCCTGGGCCGCGTCCTGGGACGCGCCTGGGCCGCGTCCGAGACGCGTCTGGGCCGCGATTTCCAGAATTTTTCTGGGCAGTTTCTGGGCTTCTTTGAAGGCTTCAAATATGATCTTCAAGGCCTCCTTCTTGATTCAAAATCTTAAACCCTAATTCTACCCAAATCCTAGAATTACAATAATTCTAATCCCGAATTAAATTACAAATAATTTTATTAACGAATGAATATAACCGATCCATGGAACCATATAATTAACGACCAAATCCATCATCCATACATTCATCATCATGAATAAAAATAAACATCCATAAATGCAAGTGCCTACTCATCACATACATACATATTCAATTATCAAATAATCGAAGCATAAATTAATATAAGTCTATAGACCTCTCTCGATACCAATTGTTGGTTGCCGAATCGAATTCGGTAGTAAAAACGCAGCGAAAAGCGGATCGTGTATCACAAAAATTTCATAAAACTTTTGAGATACTCTATAGATTATATTAATTTATGCACCAATAAATTAATCTCATTAATTTATAAGATTCAAGGATCAACCGAAAAAAATACCTTGTAGCCGACTCGGATGATATCTTGAATTTCTTTGACCACCTAACAGTCCTAGCTCCAAGCTTTTGTGTTTAGAACACCAAAGTCTTCCACGTCAATTCCTTGATTCCACGTGAGACGTGTGTGTGGGCACACGTGAGACAAAACGATTTCTAAAACACTCGAATTTCCACAAACACCAACGCATGCACGATGTGGAATTTTTGGAGAGAAAAATTTTCACTCTTTTTTTTTGCTATATGAGAATTCCGGCCACCTCTAGGGAAACTAGGGCTGAAAGTGTTTCAAAAAATTGTCTCACAATTTTTCATTTATCTCATATTTAAAGAGAAGAAGTCAAACTTCAAAATAAGATCAAATCCTTATCTCCAATTTTGAATTTGGAACAAAAAATCCCTTCCCCTTATCCCTTAGTTGGCCGGCCACCCTAGGGATTTATCCCTTTGTGTGTGGCACCTAAATAAGATAAGGAAGGAAGATATTTTATCCATTATCCAGTAGTTCAATTTTAATTCAGATTCAAATTCGAATTTAAGTCAAACTTAAATTAATTTGAATTCTAAATTAAACAACTTATCAAATAAGTTTAAATGGATAAATCTAGATATGTTCAAATTCAAATTTAAATAATCTCATTATTTAAATAATAATTAATTCTCAATTAATTATTCTTGAGTATTTAATTTTAGAATTCCGTAATTCTAAAATTCCCATTTTGCCCTTTGTGTATCCGGTAGAATTACAAGGACGACGCGGGGACTAATGGACCTATAATTCTGAGCTCCAATAAAATTAATAATTAATTAAACACTTTAATTAATTAATTAATTCTATTAATTCCAATAGTTACTCCACTATAAACTTGGAATTGCACTTTCGGAATTATAGACATTAATTACTTCTAAACTGTGAAGTGTCCATTTGATATAGTCATTGCATATAGATCGATCCTCCATAAATAATTCATAATTAGAGTCAGGTAGAATCCGTTAACCTCTCTAATTACATCTTTATCCTTGAGTACCATTGATTCTCTAATGGATAGTGATTCATAAAACACATTCATGAACCGAGGCGCTCTTACTAATCCAAGTACCGAATCAACACTCAAGAGAATTATTTATCTCGCTTCTTTCTCAAGAAGGAATGGATTCCATCTCGTATAATAACATTCCCAGCTACCTATTTCATTATGTCTCCAAAATACAAGGAATAGGATTCAGGGTCTCGGAATCCGTACCGAGTAAATCAAAAGACATAAATCCATAAATAGGAGTTTGTTAAGAACTCAGGATTAAGATCATTCTATATATGACCATCGGTAGACTCAATTAGAATTTCTATGCTTAACGGAAATTATTAGAAATTCATATTGTGTCTGCGTCCATGTTCCACATAATCTCATTATCACGAAATACACTCATTCAATATCTCGCCATATTAACAAAGTATGGATAACACCGTTCCATTCTAAATGGGAATGACATGTATTAATAATGTTTTAATTAAAGATTTCGAACTTTAATTAAATTCATTATGAACATTACTTTTGATTATTATCCTTAAACATTATCCTCTTGTATATAACACTTATATACCATGTTTAAGGTTACATAAATAATCAAGGAATTTTATTTGATATTCATAAAATATTCATAAATATATGCACATAAAATGATGAATAAACTATTTTATTAAATAAATAATAAATATCCTTTTACATCTCATGCTTTCAGGACACTATTCCCAACATGTATGATATGTGTTGATATTGGCATCTTGCATGAATATATGATGAATTCAAAATTGTTTTGATTATATATGTGATTGGATCCCGATCGATTGGCTCTAGGTTTTGATTACACCAAAATGGTGGTTTATGTTTTTCTCTAGAAAATAATGTAAGCCATTAAAGGGCATAGGAAATTTTGTAATTTAAAATTTCCGGAAAAAAAAATTTTGTGTGCTGCCGCCGCCGCCGTCGCCGTCGCACGCCGCCGCACGAGTCCCAGCCTCCGCCACAAGCCCAGCCGCCAGACCCTTCCTTGGGTTTTTGGCTGTGCGGCAGACTAGGGTTTCGGAAACCCTAGTATGCGCTAGGGTTTCCTGAAACCCTAGCGGGCCTGCAGGCCCTGCCGTTGGCCTTGCCCAGGCAAGGGCCACGGCCCCTAGCGAGCCGCACAGGGTTTTTTGAAACCCTGATGGGCCATGGGCCCGGCCGCAGGCCCTGCCTAGGCAGGGGCCACAGGCCAGGCCGCAGGCCCTGCCCAGACAGGGGCCACAGGCCCGGCCGCTGGCCTTGCCCAGGCAAGGGCCGCGGCCCATGCTGAGCATGCAAGGCCTGCCTGGCCTGGCAGCCCATGCTGCGCCAGGCAGGGCCTGGCCGGAGAAGGTGGGCCCAGGATTGTCCCGGGCCCAGCCTAAATAAAAAAAATTATTTTCACTTTTCAGGGATCGAGAGAAGAGAAAATTGAGAAGATGCCAAGAAGACAAGATGAAGAAAATTATTGTAATTATTTTCATTTGTTTTTATGGGTTGTAATTAGAAATGAGCCATAGAGAGGTTAAATTGTAAATGTATGATTTATTATTTAATCTCACATCATTATAACATGCCATATAGGATATAGAGATGCCAATATCAAATGGCCATGCAAGCATGTTCATGCATCATTGTAGTTTAATATTATAAATTGTTATAATAATAAATGCAATGGGTAAATTTTATAAAGAGTTATAAAATGCAACAAATTTATAAGGGTTATAATTTTGTTGAATTATTAATTGGACTTAATTTTAAAACAAAATCCATTTTTCAAAAAGCTAAGTGGGAGGGTCGTTTGCGTTGAAACGTTCCCAAGGTCTCCGACTTTAGCCTTATCGTGACATGTGGATAGGTTAAGAACCACCTTAGTGGTCCTCACTTCAATGGGAGAAACCCATGAAACATGTCGCTAAGGAGTCATCAGGTTGCTTATAGAAGATACTAGTGATGAACGCGCGCGTTTGCGCGCATTGCAGTAGATGATAATTTTGTATGTTAGAAGAAGATAGTAATTTATTTATATATGAATATATACATAAGATATTGTTATATGAAGTTATTTACATATACATATGTATACTATATAAAGTTGTTTACAATATATTTACAATTCTTTCTTCTTCTTTTTTTTTTTGTTATTAGCTCATTTTTTTTTTTTTTTCAAATTGCAAAATGTAAATATTAAAAAATGTTAGTATTAGTAGTTGAAAAAATTTAATATAATAAGATTTAGATGTAGTTATATTACCTGGTCCGTGGACACTTTTTTGGTTGTTCTATTTCCTTGCCTTTGGAGCTGGAATAACACAAAGTTGATAAATTTCAGTAATTTAAAATTATAAGTATTGTTTTTAATTTATAAATAATATAAATTGTTAAATATGTATTACCTGGTAGTTGATTTTTTTGGGTCTGGTGTATGTGGATCTATTGATGATGTTGTAGTTGAGCAGGGGCTACGCCTGTGAAATGTTGTTTGAACATGTATTTAAAGTAAGATATATGTTTGTTTTATATAATTAATAAACATGATTAAATATGTTTTACCTTGTTGATATTGCAGTCTTTGATATTTGTGGTGGCGTCATTTATTATGAACTCAGTTTCATCAAATATTTTTGAGACAATTGTGGCAATTTGGGGCCCTTTTTCTTTGAAAATATATTTGGAAGATCTTTGTTTCACCTCGTAAATTGGTTGATGGTCGGTGGGATTGTGAATGGATCTCGTAAATCCTTCGTCAATTGTTAGTGTTGAGCAGGATTTTTTTATCGGGGCCTATCTTTGCTTTACCAAATATGATGATATCCATGTTGCCGTATGGTCTTCAATAGTTGCATTTAGTTTATACCGCAATTTATAACATAATAGATAATTTAGGTTATAAAATATTTATTATTGGTAGTCAAAGTAAATAAGTTTTAGTTATTGCTTATTCATAATTTTGATTACCATGGGGATGGTGTTGTCTTTATGTGTCCATGGCTATCGTACCACCAATTGGTTCCTGCTTGTCTGAGTTGTCGATAACATCTAGGGCAGGAGTTATAATACCAGCCTTGATTTGTTGAGAATGTAGTTATAGTGGCTTTTACTGTGAATTTAGTTTCCTATATACATGTAGAAAGATTTTTTACATTAAATTTGATATACACATGGGAAGATGTTTAGATTAAATGATGTAATTAAAGGAAAAGAAATAGACAGAATATTATGATACTAACCTGGTTATTTTCTTGATCTAATGTCTTTAGTTCATCAATTGTTCTTCTATTCATCGTTTTTTGTTCTTGAATAGATTGTGTTGGTGTTGTTGGTGCTGTTGAGAACTCAATTTCTTGAGGTTGCTTGGAGAACCTATATATATATATATATGTCTGTGTGTTATTAATTATTATTATGAAAAAATTTTCATAAAATTTATTGTTTTTAAAGTTTTGGGATTTGATTCTTACCTTGTTTTCAATGTTTGCATTTCTGGTATCTCTGGATCAAGGTAGAAGATTGTTGCAGCAGTACTTGATACATATGCATTACCTTAAAAATGAACAATAAAGTGGTTAATATTTTAATTTATTAGATGTAAATAGTTTATGTTATATGTTATTATTTTTATAAGTTGTTAAAAGAAATACCTAGGTATTGTTTCACTAACATTGCTTGCCAAAAAGCAAACCACTGGTCCTTTCATTGATCTAATGATATTTTCATCAAATTGATCCGCTTTGTGTCCCCATAATGTGATCTGTCGCTCGTTTCGTGAGAAAAAAAAAGTGGTAAAACAAAAAGTTAGAATAAAGGGTTTTAAATGAGGTAATAGTTTTATACTTTTATTAAATAAAATTTTTTATATGATTATAGTAGTGATTATGAAAAGTTAATTTACCTTATATTTTGTATCATTATTGTCCGTCGAGATGTTTGTTTGCCAACGATATTTGTTTGTTCAATTGTCTCAGTACTCTTGTGATGACACCAATAACATCTGTTGAAAAATAAATAGTAAATGTTAATGGCATTAATTAAAATAATGATGATGTAATTTTTTTTTTTTTTTTTAGAGAAAGTAATGTTATCTTACCACTTAGGATATCGCTTGATTGAATTACGTGATGGAGTGATCGAATTCAATGAAGTAAAATCTATGATATGGAATAGGTGGTGCCTCTTCCGTGATCGGAGCAAATCTTTTTTCTTGGGGCAAATTGTAGCATTGCAATGTGGGGACAACTTTGTATGTTGGTTTGTTCTCCATGACGAAGAAGTTGCTGATATCATATATATTGCCTAATTGAATTTTTTGGTAGATAGTATCTGAGTCTCATGCCCGAATTGATCCTTGAATTGCTTCATGTTGTAGATATAAATGGTGGTATTGTTATTTGATTTATAATATTTGATATTAAATGAAGATAATAAAATATTGTATCTGGTAAAAAGTATTACCTCTTCGTCAACTAAAACACAGTCAAGGCTGATCAAACGTCCAGTGCTTAAATAATTATTTGTCCATAGTCTGCATATTCTGGCTTTGATAGTTTCATAAACTTCATTTGGTTTTAGCGCTCGAATTAGTGTCGTCATTTTGGCTAATTGCTGATAAAAGAAGGTAATCGTTTTAGTGTATAAAAATAGAAAGGTATAGTTGATGTGTTTTTGATAGATTAATGATAAATAATTTTGATTATAAGGGAAAAATTATGAATCTAATATTCGATTTATTATAATATTTATATTTTTATATAGTGTTTTATTTTTTATTTGATACTATGTAGAATTTCTTTGTAAACAATATTTTTTACATAATTTGTATATTTATTTATTGAATCATGAATTAGTATATGTAATCCCTTTGGAGTTGTAGCTCTTGATAAAGCAACATATAGTTGTCCATGAGTAAAAATTTCACTATCTAAATATAATCCTATTTTATTTAATGATTGTCCTTGACTTTTATTTATTGTCATTGCATAGCAAATTTTAATAGGAAACTGTCGTCTTTTTAATGTAAATGGCCATTTAGATTCATGTACAGTCATTTCTATTCTTGGGATATAGACTTTTTCATTAATGTTGCTTGAGTTTATGATTTGTCCTTCTATAATTTTATTTGTTAATTGGGTGATAATAAGTCTTGTTCCATTGCATAATCCATTTGATTGATTTAAATTTCGTAATAACATTATAGGTGCTCCTAGTTTAAGTTTTAATTCATGTGGTGGTATTCCATTAAAATTAAGAGTGTGCAAAAATTCTTGAGGATATAAAAGATTAAGTTAAGTCTATGTTTTTCGAATGAGGATGCAATGGTGTCATAGCTTTAATAACATTTTTTTTCTTGTTCAGGGATTAAGGATAATATGTAATTATTAATTTCATCACTGTTTTATTTCTTGGTGTTATTATTGCTCGTTCTTTCAAGTATTCGATATTGTTAAAGTAAATGTTTAAATTATCATATACTAAACTTGAAATTTTTTCAATTGGATTTGATTCATAATGTAGTATGTATTTTTTGGTATTTTTACCCATGTAGCATCTTCATTTTCTAAATCTTTTATTCCTTCAAAGAATACCATCTCCAACATTTAATATCCATTTCAAAAATGTTACAATTTCATTTTTTTTTTCTTCTTCTCTATGATTGTATTGTTTTAATCTCATGTTTTCTGTCAATTTTAAAATTTTGAAATATGGCCATAAATAAGAATTATTTATAGTTGCATTGACTATATCTTCCTTTGTTCCTGTAGGAATAACTGGTAAAATTTGTCGGAAGTCACCTCCTAGCACAATTGTCATGCCACCAAATGGTTGTTCAAAGTTATTTCTTAAATCTTGAAGTGTTTTATCTAATGCTTCAAAGCAATATTTATTAGTCATAGGTGCTTGATCCCATAATATAAGTGATGTTTTATCAATTAATTTTGCTAATGAGTTCCTTTTTTAATATGGCAGGTAGAAAATTTATCTATTGACAATGGTATTCGAAATCTAGAATGAGCTGTTCTTCTTTTAGGCAATAACAATGATGCTATTCCAGAAGATGCGACAGCTAGAATTATCTCGTTATTTGATCTAATTTTTGTGATTATTGCATTCCATAAATATGTTTTTCCAAGTCCACCATGACCATATATAAAAAAGAGATTATTCTTTTTTTCATGGAGTGATTGTAAAATTTGTTGATAAATAAATTGTTGTTCATTGTTTAGATTATTCACTAATTTAATGTTTTCTTCTTTTAATTTGTGTATATCATAATCAAGTTCTTCTCTTAAGAACTTATTATTTAAATCATCTATTAATGATCCAGTTGGAAGGGGTAAGTTAAAATGTGTTAAGGTTGATGAATTTGTGTTTAATATTTTTTCTAGTTCATATAGTACAAAATTGTATAATTCTGCTTCAGGTACTTGAAAATTGGGGTTGTTAAATAAAGTTTTAATTTTGTATAATATATCATCTGTCATAAGCTTCCAATGTTTTTCAAGGAATTTTATTGGGTTATTTACATTGCAAAATAATAAAATTACGACAAATAATTGTCGTAGTTGAGTTGCTGTTGACCAAAATGAAGCTTCTTGTATAGATTCATCCCATTCTCGATCATCTCCTAATAGGCCTAGTGCATAGCATGCTGTTTGATTTGTTGGATATATTATGTCATTAACTGTTCGAAGAGCTTCGTAACTTGTTGCGCTTTTTTGATGATTTAATAATAATTTAAGATAATATAATTCGCCAGAGCTTGGATGGATGTGAAAAGTTCGTCCAATTGTATGTCCCATTTGTCTTGGAGACCAATATTTATATTTATTATTCCATACATATTTAATAGGAAATTCTGTGTAAGTTAGTTCTCTTGCGTTAGTATCATATTTGTTTATTTCCATCCATTCAGTAAGAGTTGTTTTATCAATACCTGGTTGTCTTATTATGTTATTTAGACGTTGATTTGAATTGAATGTTATGTTTTGCATTTTTGGTAAATGTATTGATAATCTTTGAACAAATTGGATTTCTATGATGTATTGAAAATTCAAATAGTCTCCGTTGCTTCATATGGTATTATGTACCGCAATTAATATAGTTTTTTATTTCATCTATTTCTTGATAATTGGTTTCTCCAGTTTATTTCTGCAGGCATATTATCTTCTATTCTTTGCTCTTATTCTATCTGGTCCTTTTGTTAAATATTTAAATAAATATTTTATAAGCATAGATTGCGAACAAAGTTCTACATTAATATGAGCATGAAATTTTAGGCATAAAGTTTTATTGTATGGAACTACATATCTATTATCAAATATAAAACCTTGTTTTTCAACATAGAAGGGTGTGTTTCTTCGTTTATAATTAACAAATCCATTTTCGTCAATTGTTGTTTCATTATTAAATTTTTTAGGAAATTTTTTTGAACATTCTGAATTTTTCATACATGGAGAATTTGTCTTAGCTATGCCACATTCGGTTATAATGTTGTATTCCAGTAAATTATTATGAGGATTAGGTATTTCTGCAGAAATAAATTTGTCTATTTGTGATGGCTCACGTAGTTTGTCATCATGGTGAAGCCAGAAGAGGAAATGAGAGTGTGGTAGGCCTCGTTTTTGAAATTCAACAACATATAAATCTGCAAGATCAAAAAAATATTTTATCATAATTTTTTTTTTTTTGTAGTGTTGGAAAAAAAAGAGTGTTATTTTTTTTTTCTTATTAGGAAACTAAAAAAGCTTTAGGAGAAGAAAACTAACCTGCTATGATTACTCCAAAAATGTTTTTATTTTTAATAGTGGATAGAAGACTATCTAATTTCATTTTAAAAATTCTGGTGATAATATCTGGTCTATCTTCAGGTTTTTGTCCGGGTATTTTTGCTAAGGCTCTAGTAATTTCAGGCCATTTTGGATTACATGTAAATGTTATAAATAAATCGGGGGGTTTCCATAGCGTCTGCAAATTGCCATTGCATCTTGATAATTTTGAATCATATATCTAGGGCTTCCAGTATGGCTTGAAGGAAGGATAATTCTTTTTCCTATTGCTTGTGCATTTGTATCTCCTCTTGTAATGGCGTCTTGAATTCCTTGATAAATTTCGGATCGCAAATTTTTTTGATTTTTTCGAATATAATCTAGTCTATCTTCTTCTACAGAAGCATATGCATCAACTATATATTGTTGAAATAATCTACCCCCTCGAAAAAGTGTATTGCCTTGAGTTCTACGTTCTTGTAATTGATAGCAATAAAATTCTCGCATAGAGATTTTTTTTCTTTTATATTTATTACTTAAGTTATTTATATTATATTTTAAGTTTATTGTGTAACCATCTTCTCCATATGGAAATAATAAAGGATATTGAAGGGCCATATAACATGGGTGTAGTTTTGTAATTCTCTTGCAAAGCTATCCATTCTATCTTGGATAATAATGTCTCTTCCTTATTCATGTTCACCAATGTCTCCAACAATTAGTGCAGCTATATTGTTTGATGTGGGTAAGTCATATTGGTTACTATCTGTATTTCTTTGTCCTATGAGTCTTAGTTTCATAGATGGTATCTCATCTTGTTGATATCTATCCCTTATCATTCGAAAAACTTTGACTAATTTATTTGTTTTATCAAGCATCCTGATAAGATTTTCAACTATAAATTGTCTTATGTTTTTGGATTCATTATCAAATGAGAATAATGCCATTCGGTTTTGGACTTCATTTTGTGTGTCATATATATAGAGTTGTGCAAATTTTGGAGGATTATTATTAATTGGCAATAGAGACCCTATAAGATGATGTACTTGCCCACTTATTTTAAAAAATATTTGGTCCATTTGAATTTTGTGTACTTGTGTCTATATTAGCACCAAATGATGTAAATGCAAACATAGAGTTATATGTTCGAATGTTTCTTCGAAATGTGTACTTATTAATCCTCCATGATAATTAAGAAGTGTATCAAGTGTTCGAGGTGTTTTTTTAATTAAGGGCAAGGTTATTTTTCCATCTTTGCAACAAAGATTGTATTTAGGAATAGTACTATTGCTAATTTGTTCGTTAAGCCAAAAGAGAGCGCTACAATGTTGACATATATAGGAGCAGTCTCCGAGATCGATGTAGAGATTAGCAATGCCTATAAAAAAAGTTTTAAGAAAAATGACAACAATATGTAAAAAATTAGTATTGTCATCGTATGAAGGTTTTCAAATTTTGATGGCATCGATGATTCAAAAATCTCATCTTGAGACTGTGTAAGTTGTGTTGTCCGAAGATTGAGGTAAGAAGCTCTTGCCCGCCAAGGTATAGCTATTTCTTTTATTTCAATTGAATCTCGTTCGCTTATGCCGTAATAATTTTGATTCATCCGAGAATGATATAAATATACGCTTGTTTGATTGTGTTGTTTTTTGTTGAGTTTTTCTCTTGTCCATTTGTTTCAATGATAGAAGGTTAATTTGATTAGAAAAGAGAACAAAATATATTTATGTAAATAATTTATATGTAATTAATATTTTTATTATAAGATTACTTATAGGAAATTAAGCAAATAATTTTTTCATAATAGTATTTATCATATTTTGTTATTTTAATTATGATTTATGGGTAGAAAAATGATATAGTAATATCAATAGTATTAAAACAACATTATTAACAATATTAATTCTGCGACAATAATAATTATGGGCAAAAATGAATTAATAAAATAGAATTTGTAATAACATTTGTGATATTTTATTATTTTAATTATGAATTTATTGGAAGGAAAATAATGTAGTAGTATTAATAATATTAAAATAATAATATTGATAATGCTAACTTTATGATAAGATTAATGCTAATTATAGGCAAAATTAATTGATAAAGTATAAATAATTTATTGATTAAATTGGTAAACAAAAGATATATAAGGTAATAAATACATATGTATATTTGTATCCTTTTCAAATAAAATAGGTGATGTAAATATATTTACAAAGATAGAAGATAATAAACTTACAACATTAGGTGTTATTCAGTGGAAAATAAATTTATCAAATTTTTATTCGAATAAAATGGATTTATTAATAAATAGTAAATAAATAAATAAATCTATATGAGTAGTTAATAGTTTTTAATTTCTTAAGTTATAGGTAAAGAAAACAAAAAATTATTATCTCTTTAATGTAAATGACAATTTAAATTTATGCACAGTTATTTTTATTCTTAAAATATAAACTTTTTTATTAATGAAATTCATATAGTGTTACAATGGTTATCTTTTTTTTTTTTTTTTTTTTTTTTTTTCTTGTGTTTATGGTGAAGATGAAGATTTTTTATGCTATTTTCTATGAGTAAAATTTTTGATATTTAGATATAATTTTATTTTATTCAAAGATTGTCTTTGATTTTTATTTATTATTATTGGATAGTAAATTTTGATAAAAAATTATTATTTTTTTAATGTAAATGACAATTTAAATTTATACACAATTATTTCTATTCTTAAAATATAAACTTTTTTATTAACGAAATTCATATAGTGTTACAATAGTTATCCTTTCTTTTTTCCTTTTATTTACGGTGAAGATGAAGGTTTTTTAAGTTATTTTACCCTTAGATTTGCAAAGTACACTATGCCTTTGTTGGCCGATTTTTTTTTTTTTTTAATACATAAAGATTAATCTTGTTGTTTTATTTTTTTTCTCTCTCTTTTTTTTTTTTTTGGTTCTGCCGTTTATGGTGAAGATTTTTTAAGTGTTATATGACAATAATTTGGTCATTTTTTTTTTAATCAAGATGAATCTCTCTTTTTTTTTTTTTTTTTTCTTCCTAATACATAAAGATCAATCTTGTCGTTTTTTTTTTTTTTTTTTTTTTTTTTTTGTTTTCCCGCTTATGGTGAGGTTTTTTAAGTGTTATTGCCTTTGTATTATTGTACTTATTGTTTTATCATTTTTTCATTATCTCCTATTTATGGTAAAGGATTTTAAATTTTTTTGCCCTGTGAATTACTCTAAGTTATGATTATAACATTTATAAATAAATATGATAGTACAAAAATACCTAGAAAGATAGAAAGCAATAAATTTACAACATCGATATATTATTGAGGGGCAAAAAAATTAATTACATATTAACACTAAATAGGCTAAATTTATTAGTAAACACTAAGTAAATAAATGAATCAGATAAACCATTAGTCGTCTTCAATGTCTTCACATTATTGTGTTTTCTCGTTACAGATGAGGGAAAAAATTAAGTGTGAATAACAGTCATAAAATTTATACAGAAAAAGGCAGCGGGCGGAAAAAAAAAAGAAGAAAAATAAAGGAACAATATAATACTCAGTATGATAGAAGATGTAGGAAATACCTCAAGTGATGTTATAAGTCCCACGTTAAATCTAGAATGTCAACGAACTGAAGCTCGAGCAATAACCAATATAAAGGCAACAGAATAGGACTGTGTGCAATAGCAGACCTTAGAAAACACAAATAATCAAGTAAACAAATGAATTAAGTAAATAGCGGGAGAAATAAATTTAAAAAAAGTAATGATATGGACATAACAAAATTATCGTGAGAGATTAATACTAATAGGTGAAGTACTCAGATTTTGAGTAAACTGGTGTATATGAGCATGAAATATCACCAATAATGTTCAAAGAAAGAATAACATAATGAATAAAAATGGTGGCTCGGGTATTTAATCTTTTTTCAAAGAATGTGTGACAAATACATAATGGCTTCCCGCTAAGGCAACCGCACAAAGGGTAACACATTGTATCCGGCTCACACACATTATAATTTTGATGTAACGGAAGATAGATAACTTGAGTAAGATATGAAATTGTTCAAAGACTACCAGAATTAAATACAAAACCCAAAAGGAGGAAAAACAATGTAAGAAGGATAGTATAATATAAGTTATATGATGAAATAGAATAGGAAGACTAAAGAAAAAAAAGAGATTGTAAGCAATAGAAAATAGAAAAATAAAACGTGATCAATAGAATAAGGAGAAGAGAGTGAAATAATAAAGCCTACATTACTCGTGTTTGTGGGGGGTTTTTTTTTTTTTTTCCCTCTCTGCAGGGAGATTTTTCTGTAAAATAATAGGAATGGAATAAGAAAGCCAAGGTGAGTAATAGAAAAGAAAGGTATTACACATAGAAAAAGGTCCCGAATCAAACTGCGATAAGAGGGGGGGGGGGGAAAAAAAAAGAAAGAAGAGAAGAAGAAGAAAGAACAAGATAAAACTTTTTTTTTTCCCCAAATGGTAAGAACAAAATGAAAAACCAGGGCTCAACAAAGGAAAAAAAGAGGCAACAAATGGATATTCACAAAGAATCTTTGAACAAATTACATAGAACTCAATATATAAATATTGATTATACTCATCATCGCCACCAAAAAAGAACTTACCAGAGTAGAATATGTGAGATAAACATGTATATATATATATATATGTATGTATGTATACAAGTCTGCGAGAAACAAATAAAAAAAAAGTAAAAACATATTAGCATTATAGAGTAATGAAATACAAAGAGAGGTAAACATAGTTAATAAAATGCAAAGGACAAAAATTAATGCCACCAGAGGAAAACAATATATTTAATATCAAGATGAGAAATTAAAGAGTTACTGGATAGGGTTTATAAATAATACGAATAGTCTTGACTTATTTCCGAGATATCACAAACCACTATAAGCGAGAGAGAGTAAAAACGTACAGAGACAAATAAACAGGGCAGTAAATGAGAAAACAACGTAGTAAATGATGGAAAGTGAAATAGAGAAGGAAAGACGTGAAATGCAAGGAAGGGGCGAATAGAGGCGTAGATGACAACTCTGGTGTACAGGAAAAGAAGGCAAAGGCATAGGCAATAAATTGAGGTGCAGGAGTATTTATAGATGAAGAATAGAAAGAAGAAATATAAACAGTTGACAGCCCATAATAACATTACACGTAGAAGTTGTAAGTCGGTGAATAAAAATAATGGGGCAGAAATTTAACAATGAGAGAGAGAGGCAATTTATAATAAGAAAAACAGGAAATAAATATAATATTACAATAACAATGAGACAGAAGAAAGAGAAACGGGAATAAATAAAAAAAAAAGTCATGATTAACTTCGTGGTTTCATTTAATACATCCGCAAAGATAATAAATACAACTAAGCAAGGTGGCACGACAAATCAACGCCATCCATAACACGTATCATCAAGTCAAGAAAATAGGAGGAAAAAAAAAGAGCAATATAGATATATGTAGAACCATCTGGATACATTTTTTTTAATTCCATAACACGTATCATCAACTCAGTAAATAGGAGGAAAAAAAAAAGAGCAATATAGATATATGTAGAACCATTTGGATACATTTTTTTTTTTATTCCATAACGTATCATCAAGTCAGTAAATAGGAGGAAAAAGAAAAAAAGAGCAATATAGATATATGTAGAACCATCTAGATACATTTTTTTTTATTTTTTATTTTTTCTTTTTTAAGATTCATTCAACACATCCGCACAAAAAATGAGTACAATTAAGCAAAATGGCAAGATAAATAACTACCATCCAAAACACGGATCATGAACATAATAAAACAGAGGAAAAAAAAAAGAATCAAGATAAATTAAAAAAAAAAAAAACTCAAAGCGGAAGCTAAAATCAACATTTAAACGAATATAAAGACAAACCAAAGAAAATAGAAGAAGCCCAGGGCCAAAATGTAGATGAATCGAAAAGCCCCGCATCAAAATGAAAACAAATGAGGACAAAGAAGAACCAAAATCACAGGGGAAAAAAAAAAAAAAAAAAAAAAAGGAAAAAAGAAAGAAAAAGAAATCCAAACCCGGATGAATGAGAGAGGAAAAATCCAAAAGAAAAAAAAAAAAGCGCACTGTGGATCCAAATAAATGAGGACATCATCTGCCAAAATCACAGGGAAAAAATAAATAAAAACCATCAAAGAAGAAGAAGAAGAAAAAAGGGGGAAAAAAGGGACAAAAATTGTCCAAAATGGCAGAGGAGCGTCCGAAACAAAGAAATAAAAAAATAAAAAATAAAATAAAAAATAAAATAAAATAACTGCAAATCCATTTACAGAGAAATCGCCGAAGAGGAAGAATAAGGAAACCGAAAAACCAAAAAAAAGGTCGACTCCATTTACGGACAAATCACCAAAGAAAAGAGATAAAATCCCCAGATTTCCACCCAAATCTCAAAGGAAAAAGAGGGCCAAGGAAAATAAGAGAATCGAGAGAGAAAAGGAAACTAAAGGCCAAGGAGATGAGAGAATTGAGAGAGGCATCTCGTAATCACACCTAAGAAGAAGAAAAGGAAAATAGGGTTTCGTAGAGGAAATGAGAGAATCGAGAGAGAAGAGGAAAGTAGGCCAAAGAAAATGAGAGAATCGAGAAATCAGAGAATCGAGAGAGAAGAGGAAAGGAAAATCTCAGAATCACACGAAGAAGAAGAAAAAGGAAAATAGGGTTTCAGAGAGGAAATGAGAAAATCGAGAGAGAAGAGGAAAGTAGAGAATCGAGAAATGAGAGAATCGAGAGAGAAGAGGGAAGGAAAACCTAAGAAGCTGAGAAAAGACCAAAAAGCCCCTGGGCCAGACGAAGAAGTGAGCAAAGGAATCAGGGCAAAGCGCCATTTTATCAGAAAGAACAAAGAACCGAGTCTCGTGAGAATGAAACCCCAACTCTCCTTTAGTATATTTATAAAGACTCGAAAAGGAAGTAGTGAGGTGAGACCATCCCTAGATGGATCGTTAGTTCATAACAACCTCTAGAGTCGATTAGTCGGTTAGACACTTAGACTGAAGATCATTGTTGTAATGACCGGGAAAATATTAAGTCAAATTCGGACAGTCCGGTATTTGACCGTAATTATTCCCGGAACAGAAAGTAGTAGAAATATTGATGTAATCAGGAAAGTGATATGTAGAAACTTTATATACGGGGTAAAGTCACCCGAAAAGTGTAAAGTTATAATACGAATATTTTTACAAGAGAACATTAAGTAAAATATCGGTTGTGAATAGTGAAATATCGGTTAAAAGTTAGAAATTTTAATGTATATTTTAGTTACTGAAAAAATGAAATATTTGGTAAATGACCAAATGACCAGTTAGAAAAAGAGTAGAAATATTAGAAGTAAGGAAAATGGCAAAAGTTCCCGAAACAGAATTTTCCCGAGTTAGTTAAAGCAGAAATCAAAAAAAAGCACCGCGAGGGTACGCGCGTTTGGGCAATTCTGGATCGTTTAAAATGAAAATTTCAGAAAAGAAATTGACTATTGAGATACCCAAGAGAAGTGGGTTGAATATGAGAAATTTGACCCAGGGGTGCTCAAAGATCCGAAAGCAGAGATAGAACCCGTCTGGGTGTGAAATTATCGGTCTGGAAAGAGACTCGCTTTTGAAAAAAAGCGAAAAGTTTGGTCTCAACAAGAAAAATGTGGGGAACACGGAACCACTTAAATTAAGTGTTAAACTTAATTAGAATTAGCAAAATTAAATTATAGGAATTAAAGTGATTTCTTTAATTTAATTTTAGAAAGTAATAATAGATATTAT
Organism: Morus alba; assembly: GCA_012066045.3. Taxonomy (NCBI): domain Eukaryota; kingdom Viridiplantae; phylum Streptophyta; class Magnoliopsida; order Rosales; family Moraceae; genus Morus; species Morus alba. Next base: position 3,503,257 of record JABXEQ010000015.1, read on the forward strand.
TAAAAATATTATTATAATATTCATTATTACATTAAAGAGGCCTACGGAAGCACATTAGAACACAAAGTGTTCTATTTTCTAAAGAGTGGCCGACCAAGAAGAAAGAGAGAGAGAAAAGAGAGAATATCAAGGGAAAATCAAGGAATCACCCGTTTTTGCCGAAATTTCTTCCGTTTAGTCTGGTAGAAACATAACCCGAGGCATTCTAGCGGAGAATCTCATCTTTTCAAGGTAAGATTTCGGATTTTTCATGAGAAACTGCTTGCTTTTTAGTTTTTGTGAATAGTAACTCATCTCGGGAAAAATCCGTAAAACTGAAAAACGAAACCGAGGTTTTGTCGGGGACTACGATAGGAGTTTAATGTGCAAGTATTGAAAGGATTGAACAATTTTTTTTGGATTTACACTAAAAATCCGAAAAATCCCTAGAAATGGAGGAAATGTATTTTTGTTCAATTTATGTAGCAATTTGTGTTCAGGAATGTGAATCTAGACTACAGGCACCGAAATCGGAAGTAAAACGAGTTATTGAAAACTCGGGAAACGAGGAAAATTAAGGCGAAACTCTGCCGAAATTTCTAAAAACCTAGTTAGTAAGCATCGAATTAAGAATTCGATTCTCAAGAATGAGTAACAGTTTTAAAGCTCGGAATTGAATAGATTAAAATTCAGAAACTGAGATACACGAATAGGTGTAATTTGCCTCTTGAGCTAGAATTCGGCCTAGAGGGGTTAAGTTCGAAAATGAGTTGAAATTTGGATTTAGGAATCCAAGTATGAGAAATTTTGATGCTTGAAATAGGTGGTTAATACCTATTTCCATGAAACAGGTTTTGGCACGAGAGCCGAAGCAACGAAAAGAACTTAGCAAACGGGAATCCTAGAGGATTAACGGTAAGTATAGACATATATGTTTGTCGGACTCGAAAGTAAGAAAGTTAGACTTAGAACTATGAATTTACTTATGTTCCTAAGTCTACGGATTACATGTGATTATACGTGTTTGGAGGGCTTAATGCTCTAGATTTCGGAAGGGCGACATATGGTTACCCTTATGCATAGTTAATCTCGACGGGTCGCCGGCCTCCGCAAGGGAGGAAAAAATCTCACGAGTAGAGATTCCGACTAGACCGATTAATGAAGTAATGACTAGTAAAGTAAAGATCGACGGGTCGCCGGCCTCCGCAAGGGAGGAAAATCTCCAGAGTAGAGATTCCGACTAGACCCGTATAAAGAAGAAATGACTAGTAAGCTAAAAGACCGACGGGTCGTCAGCCTCCGCAAGGAGGGAAATCTCACAGTAGAGATTCCGACTAGACCAACCCGAAGAAATGACCAAGAAAGTAAAAGGCGACGGGTCGTCGGCCTCCATAAGGGAGGAAAAATCTCAAAGAGTAGAGATTCCGACTAGACCGTAGACAAGAAGGTGACCTAGGCCCATAGAAGTAAACATGTAAAGATAGAAAGTAGTTTAAAGCATGTTTCACACGAGCATATTGGCATCATAACTCTTAATGTAATTTCTATTAGTTTATGATGTATGCATGTTTATACTTGCGGCGTTAGCTCATCGGTTTACTCGTGCGGGGTAACAAAAGAACGTAAAAGATAGAAAGTAGTTTAAAGCATGTTTAACACGAGCATATTGGCATCATAACTCTTAATGTAATTTCTATTAGTTTATGATGAATGCATGTTTATACTTGCGAGCTGTTAGCTCATCGGTTTACTACCTGTCAGCAGGTAACAAAGGTAAGCAGCCCAGTCATATAGTGGTTTGCTTGATGGACATGCGGAGGCAAGGGTGGCGGAAATGTCATGGGTGCACGGGAGTGGTCTTTACTACGCTCGCTTAGAAATTAAATTCCGCTGCAAATTAATGTAATATAGAATAATAGTATGTATGTTTAGTTCTAATAAGAAGATATTACAACCATTGTCTTAGTAAAGAACAACGGACTGTAATAAGTTAAGACAAGTTTCGGGAACTAGTATGATACCGAATCTTTAAAGTAATAGCAAGATGTGCTATTAGTGTATCAACATAACATGTTAAGATCCGAGGGTTAAGGTAAAAAAAAAAATTTACCCGCACATGAACGTAAATTAAAGAGACAATAGTCTAACAACTAATAATGGATTAGACTATAGCTTAGCCCATTAGAAGTAGTATAAGGAATGGCGACCGCGCCGCGAGGGCGCGGGACGTCACAATTGTAACCTCCCATAGGAGCTAGGCAATGGATCTAAGGTGACCAAAAGAGATGGTGATTGGTTGCACTAGATGTGGAGACATCTTGTGAAGTGGACCAAATGAGAGGAGTCTCGATGCGATAGGAGGCTTCACGGACGCCACCCCTAGGTGGGACGTGTTGCCGTTTATGATCGTAACACCATAGATGAAACATTTTTTAAGGATTTTATTTATCTTTAAGTATTTGCATTCATGCATCATACTTCTCTTAAATATAAACAAATTACCAACACCACTTTATTTTATTTTTTTTCAAGAATTATGTCTTTATCCCCGATCGCGCAAATTCTTAGTACAAACAAATTAGTGGGTGAAAATTACGTTGACTGGAAACGTAACCTCGATATCGTGTTGACGGTAGACAAGCACAAGCATGTGCTCATCACCCCCTGTCCTCTTGAGCCAAATGATGATTCGACTCAAGAAGAGCGAGACGCATACACTGCTTGGATGCGTTCCGATGAGATTGCTAGGTGCTATATCTTAGCATCAATTAGCAATGTGTTGCAACAGTAACATCGGAACATCTTGCCGACTGCCGCAGATATGATCTGCAGATCTCTAAAAAATGTTCGGAAGCCAGGGCCGTCAAGCCAAGCAAGTTGCGATCGTAACTTCATGAATTGCCGGATGAAATCGCACTCTGCTCGACCATATGCTATTGATCATTAGTCACCTGAATGAGATGGAGCTCATGGGAACTGAAATAGATGGAGAGACTCAGGTGGATATGATCCTAGAGACTCTACCGGAGATGTTTGACAACTTCAAACTCAACTACTCGATGAATAAGTTTAGCTATTCACTCCCATAACTCATGAAGGAGCTTCGAACTGCGGAAACTCTACTGCTTAAAGGCAAAAAGGAGAATGGAGAGGCAAACCTTGCTGAAGCGAAGCCTTCCACCTATGGTGCCAAGAAACAGAAGAAAGCCCGCAGAACCAAGAAGAAGTCGGCTGCAAAAGGCAAGAACACTGCAAAGGTGGACAAGAGTATTGACAAATGTCACCATTGCGGAGTAGCTGGCCACTGGAAACACAACTGTCCTACATACCTCAAGGAGCTTAAAGCTAAAGGTACATTACTTGTTACCGAAGCCTGTTTTGTGGCTGACTCTACTTTTTCTTAGATTGTAGACTCTGGAGCCACTAATCATGTTTGTTGTTCTCTGCAGGGGTTCAGGGAAAACAAAAGGCTTAGCAAGGACGAGTGCAACTTCCGCTGGGGGAATCGAGCATCAGTATCCGTAACATCTGTTGGAAGCATTAAATTAGTTTTTGAGAACAGTTTTATTATTTTGAACAATGTTTATTATGTCCCGGTTTTTGGGAAAAACCTTATTTCTGTGGCTCGTTTGATTGAGCAAGGATATTCTCTGGATTTTAATAATGATGTTATTCAAATTAATAAGAATGGCTTCATGATTACTTCTACAGTCATGATAAACAATCTGTTCTACGTCAAACCAATTATTCCAACGATTTATGATACTGAATTGAATGATGATTCGATAAGAGATAGTAAGAGATTGAGGTTAGACCCAATCGATCAAACCTATAAATGGCATCTACGTCTTGGACATATTAGCCTTGATAGGATTAAAAGGTTGGTAAGAGACGGTCCCTTACAAACCTTAAGTGTAGGCTCACTACCTACATGTGAATCCTGCATAGAAGGAAAAATGACCAAGAGACCCTTTTCAGCAAAGGGTAATAGAGCTGATGAATGCCTAGAACTCGTACATAGTGATGTATGTGGGCCATTCAATATCCAAGCAAGAGGAGGATATGAATATTTCATAACCTTCACTGATGACTATTCTCGTTTTGGTCATATTTATCTAATGCGTCAAAAGTCTGAAACCTTTGAAAAGTTCAAAGAATTCAAGGCCTTGGTTGAAAAGCAATGACATAAATAGATCAAAACACTACGATCTGATCATGGTGGTGAATACTTGCTGGGAGAGTTCGAAGACTTTCTTAAGGAAGAAGGTATATTTTCTCAACCCGACCGCGCCAGTACTCCTCGTGAGAATGGCGTGTCGGAAAAGAAGAAATCGAACTCATTGAGACATGGTTAAATCAATGATGAGTTACTCATCTCTTCCAGATTCCTTTTGGGGATATGCTTTGGAAACAATGAAGATACATTCTAAACCATGTTCCATCTAAGGCGGTGGCACGAACTCCATATGAAAGATGGAGTGGCAAGGAGTCATCTCTTGGCCACACCGAATAATATGGGGTTGTCTCGGCACATGTGCTTAGAAAGAAGACCGTGGTGACAAGTCATTCGAACTATGCCTCGCTTGTAGGATATCCCAAAGGAACAAAAGGCTATATCTTCTATAGTCCTACTGATCAGAAAACATTCGTAAGCACGAATGCTCGTTTTCTGGAAGAGGATTTTATAAAGAATATGAAGCCTAGAAGCAGACTTGTACTTGAGGAATTGACTGGTGAAAATGTTCAGGCAACATGTCCGCGGTCTATTCCTGAACCGACAACAGATGAACCACAACAAGAACTAACACCAATGGAGCCTCGACGTAGTGGGAGGGTTGTGAGACAACCTGATAGGTACATGTCTTATGGAGATGCATTGACTGCAGTCTCAGATTTAGACATCGACGAACCTATCTCCTACTCACAGGCTATGGAAAGTTCTGAACAAATCTATGGCGTGAAGCCATGGACGCCGAAATACAATCGATGTATAAAAATGGCGTATGGACTCTGGTAGATCCTCCTGAAGGGGTAAAACCCGTAGGGAGTAAATGGATCTACAAGAAGAGGAGGGGTCCAGATGGGAATGTAGAGACATTCAAAGCAAGGCTAGTAGCCAAGGGCTACACCCAGAAAGAAGGCATCGACTATGAGGATACCTTCTCTCCGGTAGCCATGCTTAAATCCATCCGCTTTCTTCTATCCATTGCTGCTACTTTAGATTATGAAATCTGGCAGATGGATGTAAAGACAGCTTTTCTGAATGGCAATCTGGATGAGCGCATTTATATGGCACAACCAGATGGATTCATTGAAAAGGGTCTAGAAGAAAAGGTTTGCACCTGCGTAAGTCCATTTATGGACCAAGCGCATCCGTATCATGGAATATCGATTCGATGAGACCGTTAAAACTTACGGTTTTGTTCAACAAGGATGAGCCTTGTGTGTATAAGTCGATACAAGAAGGCAAAGTGGTTTTCTTAGTCTTATATGTAGATGACATACTACTCATTGGGAATGATGTAGGAAGACCGACCGAGGTTAAGCTCGGGCTGAAAAGCGCTTTGACTCCACCATGGAGGCCGAATATGTGGCAGCTTGTGAAGTCGCGAAAGTGGTCTGTATGGCTTAAGAAGTTCCTTGTTTCACTGGAAGTTGTTCCGAAGTCGATAGGCCCATGGTAATCATTACACGATAACAAGAGGGTCTGTAGCAAACTCTAAGGAGCCTAGAAGCCACAAAAGGTCCAAGCACATAGAGCGGAAATACCACCTCATCCGAGAGATTGTACAAAGAGGCGATGTTGAAGTAACAAAGATATCTACACATGACAACTTGGCCGATCCATTCACAAAGGCTTTATCTGGTAAAGTCTTTGATAGGCATCTAGAAGGTTTGGGCATGCGAGATTGTACACACCTACTTTAAGTCCAAGTGGGAGTTTGTTGGAAATGTGTCCATAAAGTGGGATGTAATTTGTTATTTATGAAATGACAAATGTAAGACATTATTTGTTTTTTGCTGATTTTATAAAATGAAATAAAGTTATGTTTTGACACATACCCAAGAGTGTTAGTGATATTGGTTAGTCCATAAACGTTACTAACGAAAGAAGAGTCGGGGACCCTGCCGGACAAACTCTTTCGACGATACATAGTTTAAAATAGATATTCGCAGCCTCTTAGGATTGATTGGACAATCGAATCCGATTACGATCATAGATCGAACCATGTGATGCTGGTCTCGGGGCATGGGAGTTGCACTCTGTGGTTGATCTAGACATGCTCGCAACATGTTGAATAGACCATGTGACCGATTAAGTTAGAGTAAAACCCGTTTACACAACTCTAAACCTAATCATCACAACTTAAGTATATTTGTATAATTATCTTAATCCTCAAGTGGATGCATAGCTCAACTTAGTATCTCATGATCTTTGATTCACCAATGAGATTAGTTCCACGCTTATTGAACGACATCTCGGTCATTGGGATCATGACAATATTGAGTTGGAGTTGTGTGATTCACGTATATGGAATTGTGAAGAAATAATATCACCTCATGCTTTATTGACGGGTGTGTGAATAAATAAACCAGGCCCGGTATTCAATGATGATATTCATTGATTAAGACATCGTGACATGTGCGAGACATCTTATGAACGTTTGTCTTTCTTATTCACAAATATATAAAGGAGTTGAGGAAATAATGATTGGAATGGTAAAACGGTAATATTATATACCATTCTGATCACTGATATTTACGAAGGATAATAATGCATTTACACTGTGGACCGTGTGATAAATTGTATCAACACCAAAAGAAAAATTAGTGCACATGAATCGAGAGATTATTCGACATCGAACTTTTAGTGGAGTTGTACGATGTCAGAATTAAATATGTCGATAACTTATAGGGATGAGTTAGTCAAATATTGTAATTCCATAGCGTTGTTCATGTGGGTCCATTCGGTCTCAAGGCTAGCTCTAATAAATGGGAAAAACAGAAACTGATGTTCAATACATAATTATGTTTAAATTCATTGTGTTATTTTTCATTTATTCAATAATTGAAAAATAAAAGGAATGAGTTTTGAATTTCGAAATTAATAGAGATTAATTTAAAATTCAAAATAAAATTTAAACATGATTTTATTTGGCAACTAAAGGAAAGAGAAAGGTGATATATTATTTTGGGAAAAATTAAAAACCCTTGCCATAAGGGGATTTCAATTTTGCTCCAAAAAAGGGAAGGAAAATTCGGAAATCCCTAGCCATGTAGGGATTTTCGGATTTCAATCCAAGGGTTAAGGAGAAATTCGAAAATCCCATCTAGGGTTTTGAGTTTTTGAATTTCCTCCTATATAAAGATTTTTATAGAAAACCCTAGAGAGTTTTTTTTTAGAGAGAAAAAATATATCACATTTTTCCTTAGGGTGGCGGATTTTGTAGAGACAAAATAGAAGGAAATTGTTTCCTTAGGTTTTTGAAAAGAGCCCACTCTCTCATCCCAAATACCATAGAGTCATAGCTTTGAATCAACGAGTGGTTTTTGGTGTGATCGTGGCAGTAAAACAACGATCTTGTTTCACGGCAATTCTCCATCTTGGAACGTGAGATAGTGAGACAAGATCCTTGCGGTCATTTAATTCAATCGTCACAAAGGTATGTGTGATATTCTAATCCTTTGCCTATAAACATATATCATGCATGCATCTCTCGTTGTGGTTTACATTTAGTTTTGAATTAAATGGATATGATAAAATTTTTTGAAATTCCGCCTACAATATTGTTGTTGTTCAATTGATTTTTCATCTATAAATCACAACAAGATCCCACAGCTTGTCCCTGTACTTTTCCCTTTCCTCTGTCACCAACATTAGGCCGCTGAGCCGGAGGCCTATACTGTTGTGGTGGAGGCGGTTGTGCCGGTCTCGGCGCTTGAGGCCGGAACTGTGTATACTGAGTGATGATGGGTATTTCTACCAACAAATCAAGTACTTTTAAGCTTGAATATTTGTAAGTTTTCAAGCATTTTTGTTAGTTTAATGTCTTTTGTGTGTTTTTTTATAGGAAATATAAATAAATGCCAACTTGGATGATTTTGCATGAAGAAAAGAAGAATATTTGCCTAACTTGTGAATCAATGAAAAGAGGATGTGAAAGAGGATTTTGTGGCACAAAAGAGGAGGCTTTGGATTGCAAGAAAGCAGGCTGCAGCGCGCCTTCATAGGCTACAGCGCGCGAAGAAGACCAGAGAGCAGGGGAAGCGCAGGCTGTAGCTCCTAGCCCCAGAGACGCCAAGACCGCAAAGACACCAAATGGCGCCGCAAGTACGCCCAAATTAGCGCCTAGCCCCAGAGATGCGCATCGCAATAAGACTAAATGGCGCTGCAACGCCCTAAATTTGTGCTCGACATCGAAAACGCCACCGCAACGCTGCAATTACACACGCCGCAAAGACGTAATTACGCACGCTGCAGCGCGCCTAGTTCAGAAAATGCGTGCTGCAGCGCGTATTCATGCAGGCCGCTGCGCGCGTCTGAAGCCCTAGCTCCGAAATGTTTCATTATAAAAGGAAAGAGTTGCCATTTGAGAGGAGGCCGGAAAAGTGAAGAAAACATCAAAAGGAGGCCGAAATCCTTCATCTTGGAGGTCCTTGGAAGCTCTTCAATGGATATTGGGTTTTATCTTCTTTCATCTATTTTTCCATGTTGAGCTAGACATTAAATCTAGGACTTGATATAGTTTTATTTGAACTATGTTTTGAATATTTTGTTGATTGTTAATTTAATTTCATTTTCAATTCATTTATGTTTCTCTATGCTTAATGCTTTTAATTTATTTGGCCAATGAGTTAGATGATTTTTGGATTGCGAATTTGATGCTCAGGAGAGATTGAGTTCTTTATCTAGATTTGAGGAGCATAGTCTAGGTTGTTGTGAGACCGGGAGGAGATCAACGCTTAGATAATCAAATTAGGATTTAGGTCATTGTGAGGCCGGGAGGCGATCAATATTCCTATTTTCTAATTCTAAAGGTGAAGCTTAATTTGTGTTTAAATGTTCATTTCGAATAGGGATATTGTTTTGGGTATTTAAATACAATTTCTTGTGAGGCACTCGGGAGAGGTTGTGAGATGATATTAGAGCCTTGATTAATGAATTGAATGGAATTGATTAGCAATTACATAATATGATGAACATAGGAATAATAAAGCGAAATCAAGTCCCTAGACTATTTGTGTATAGATACTTTATTTTCTTATTTTCATATTTATTTTGTTTTATTTTCTTAATTGTCATTTTATTAGGTTGCCTAGATTAAGTTAAGTTATAATAATTGCGGTACTTAATGGCAATTCTAAACCCAATCCCTGTGGAGACGATACTCACTCACCTTATACTCAAAACTTGACACCGTATGCTTGCGGAAATTTATTATAAAAAATTAATTCGCATCACTGAGGCGGCTGATAAGTCGGCGCAGGAGGGTATGGCATCTGTTGCGGCTGGTATGGTGGCATGTACTGTGGTGGCCCTTCTTGGCTATAGGAAGCGTCACTTTGGGCTTGTTGAGCCGGTGGCCGATTAGGACAATTTCTCCTAATATGGCCCACCTGCCCACAATGGTGACACCTGGGCCTTTATGGAGCATTTCTGTCACTCCCAGACGAACTACTGCCACCGCTTACCGTTTCCCCAACCATCTGTCCCTGGTTGCGGTTTCTTCTACCACTCCGCTGTGGTCCATCTGAAACAGAAGGTCTACCAGAGACGGAGACTCGACCCGCCTCTTCTTCTTTGCTTTGGCGATAGGCCAAGTTATCCTGTTCCACCCTTGTAGCAGCAACTACCAAATCCCATAAATTTTGAAGTCTTAGACCCACCAAGGATCTCCTCACAGAGTTCTTGAGGCCCTTCTCAAACTTAAGACATCTCATGTGTTCAGACTCCACCAGAGATGGCGTGAACCGGGATAGGTCATTGAACTTAGCCTCATTTTGCCTCGAAGACATGTCACCTTGCTTTGCTGACATGAATTCCAAAGGCTTTTTCTTCCCCAGCAACTCTCGAGGGAAGTAATCGGTCCTTGAACAAATGTCTCAAACTACTCCCAAGTTAGTCCCATAACATCCATTCTCCTCTTAACTTGTTTCCACCAAGTGTTTGCTAAACCTTCCATCATGAACACAAAAAATTCCACCCAAAGATTTATCCGGGACTCCCATAGTACTCAAGTGCTTAACTATGGAGTCAATCCAACTCGCTCCCTAGGGTCCTCCTTCACTATTAAACGAGGGATGGGCGCTCGCCTTAATTCCTGAAAATATCCTTGTTTCCTATCCTCAATCGGGCCGCTCATTCTCGAGCTCTAGTGGCCATGGCTTGAAAGGCAAAGATACATGGCATCCAAGAACCCTTAGTTCAGTTGTTCCGATTGGGTGCCTAGTCTACGGCGAGGCGCCATTTCCTTCAATTGAAATAAAAAACTAGACTGTTCAGTGGATAACAGATGTCACACATGTATGTACAATCCTGGGGTTCTTAACCTAAAGCTCTGATACCACTCCTGTCACACCCCCCAAACGGGGTGGGTGACGTGGAGCTCGATTTGGGATTAATAAAGTAGATTCCCAACCGGGCCTCACACTTGACTGCATTAAAATATAAATAATTACATAATCCATGAGCCTCGAACACACAGGGCTCCACCCCACAGTGTTGGAAATGTGTCCATAAAGTGAGATGTAATTTGTTATTTATGAAATGACAAATGTAAGACATTATTATTTTGCTGATTTTATAAAATAAGATAAAGTTATGTTTTGACACATACTCAAGAGTGTTAGTAATATTGCTTAGTCCATAAACTGTTACCAACGAAAGAAGAGTCAGGGGAACCCTGCCGGACAAACTCTTCTGATACAGTTTAAAATAGATATTCGCAGTCTTAGGATTGATTGGGCAATCGAATCCGATTATGACTGTTAGATCGAACCAAGTGATGCTGGTCTTGGGGCATGGGAGTTGGACTCTGTGGTTGATCTAGACATGCTCGCAACATGTTGAATAGACCATGTGATTGATTAGGTTCGAGTAAAAATCGTTTACACAACTCTAAACCTAATCATCACAACTTAAGTATATTTGTATAATTATCTTAATCCAGAAGTGAATGCAGAGCTCAACTTGGTATCTCATGATCTTTGATTCACCAATGAGATTAGTTCACAGTTATTGAACGACATCTCGGCCATTGGGATCATGACAATATTAAGTTGGAGTTATGTGATTCACAGATATGGAATTCGTAAGAAATAATATCACCTCATGCTTTATTGACGGGTGTGTGAATAAATAAACCAGGCCTGGTATTCAATGATGATATTCATTGATTAAGACATCGTGACATGTACGAGACATCTTACGAACGTTTGTCTTTCTTATTCACAGTCATATAAAGGAGTTGAGGAAATAATGATTAGAATGGTAAAACGGTAATATTATATACCATTCTGATCACTGATATTTACAAAGGATAATAATGCATTTACACTGTGGACCGTGTGATAAATTGTATCAACACCAAAAGAAAATTAGCGCACATGAATCGAGAGATTATTCGGTGTCGAACTTTTAGTGGAGTTGTACGATGTCGGAATTAAATATGTCGATAACTTATAGGGATGAGTTAGTCGAATATTGTAATTCCATAGCTTTGTTCATGTGGGTCCATTCGGTCTCAAGGCTAGCTCTAATAAATGGGAAAAACAGAAACTGATAATTGTGTTTAAATTCATTGTGTTATTTTTCATTTATTCGATAATTGAAAAATAAAAGGAATGAGTTTTGAATTTCGAAATTAATGGAGATTAATTTAAAATTCAAAATGAAATTTAAACATGATTTTATTTGGCAACTAAAGGAAAGAGAAAAGTGATATATTATTTTGGGAAAATTCAGAAATCCCTTGCCATAAGGGGATTTCGAATTTTGGTCCAAATAGGGGAAGGAAATTCGGAAATCCCTAAGCCATGTAGGGATTTTCGGATTTCAATCCTAGGGTTAAGGGAGAAATTCAAAAATCCCATCTAGGGTTTGAGTTTTTGAATTTTCTCCTTTATAAGGATATTATTGAAAACCCTAGGAGAGAGTCTTTTGGAGAAAAGAAAAAGAGATCACACTTTTCCTTAGGGTGGCCGGATTTTGTAGAGACAAAATAGAAGGAAATTGTTTCCTTAGGTTTTTGAAAAGAGCCCACTCTCTCATCCTAAAAATCGTAGAGTCATAGCCTTGAATCAACAAGTGGTTTTTGGTGTGATCGTGGCAATAAACAACGATCTTGCTTCACGGCAATTCTCCATCTTGGAACGTGAGATAGTGAGACAAGATCCTTGCGGTCATTTAATTCAATCGTCACAAAGGTATGTGAGATATTCTAATACTTTGTCAATAAACATATATCATGCATGTATCTCTCGTTGTGGTTTACGTTTAATTTTGAATTAAATGGATATGATAAAATTTTTTGAAATTCCGCCTACAATATTGTTGTTGTCCAATTGATTTTTCATATATAAATCACAATAAGATCCTTCAAATGGTATCAGAGCCTAGGGCTTTTGATCATGCATGATTTATGTATATTCGATTGAATGTATGATATGTGTTGATATTGGCATCTTGCATGAATATATGATGAATTCAAAATTGTTTTGATTGAATATGTGATTGGATCCCGATCGATTGGCTCTAGGTTTTTAATTACACCATGTTGGTGGTTTATGTTATTCTCTAGAAAATAATGTAAGCCATTAAGGGCCATAGGAAATTTTGTAATTTAAATTTCGGAAAATATTTTTTTTTGTGCCACACGCCGCCGTCACCGTCACGTCGCCGTCCGCCTGCCGCCGCCGACTCCCGACCTCCGCCACATGCCCAGCCGCCAAACCCTTCCCTGGTTTTGGCTGTGCGGCAGAACTAGGGTTACGGAAACCCTAGTATGCGCTAGGGTTTCTGAAACCCTAGCGGGCTCGGCAGAGCCACCGAGCCAGGGGCAGTCGCCCCGCCCGGCAGGGGTCGCAGGCCTGCCGCCGGCCTGCCTGCAAGGGCCACGGCCCCACAAGCCACGCAGGGTTTTCTGAAACCCTGGCGGGCTATGGGCTAACCCGCAGCCCTGCCTAGGCAGGGCCATATGGGCTTAGCCACAGCCCCCAGGCAGGGGCCATAGGGCCGGGCGCAGCCCCGCCTGGCAGGGGCCTGAGCCCGGCCACGTGCCTTGCCTGCAAGGGCCACAGCCCGGCCACCGGCCTTGCCGGGCAGGGCCGCGCCCCATGCAGAGTGAGCCGCCTGCACCTGGCCTGGCACCCCATGTCCATCTTTGCCGTGTGGCCTGCCCGGCCGAGGAGGAGGTGGGCCCAGATTGTCCCGGCCCAGCCCAAATAAAAAATATATATATATATATATTTTTTATTTTCACTTTTCAGGGATCGAGAGAAGAGAAAATTGAGAAGATGCCAAGAAGACAAGATGAAGAAAATTATTGTAATTATTTTCATTTGTTTTTGAGGGTTGTAATTAGAAATGAGCCATAGAGAGGTTAAATTGTAAATGTATGATTTATTATTTAATCTCGCATCATCATAACATGCCATATAGGATATAGAGATGCCAATATCAAATTGCCATGCAAGCATGTTCATGCATCATTGTAGTTTAATATTATAAATTGTTATAATAATAAATGCAATGGGTAAATTTTATAAAGAGTTATAAAATACAACAAATTTATAAAGGTTATAATTTTGTTGAATTATTAATTGGACTTGATTTTAAAACAAAATCCATTTTTTCAAAAGCTAAGTGGGAGGGTCGTTTGCGTTGAAACGTTCCCAAGGTCTCCGACTTTAGCCTGATCGTGACATGTGGATAGGTTAAGAACCACCTTAGTGATCCTCACTTTAATGGGAGAAACCCATGAAACATGTCGCTAAGGAGTCATCAGGTTGCTTATAGAAGATAAGACTCGAAATGGAAGTAGTGAGGCGAGACCATCCCTTGATGGATCGTTAGTTCATAACAACCTCTAGAGTCGATAAGTCGGTTAAACACTTAGACTAAAGATCATTGTAATCTCCCATAGGAGCTAGGCAATGGATCTGAGGTGACCAAAAAGATGGTGATTGGTTGCACTAGATGTAGAGACATCTTGTAAAGTGGACCAAACGAGAGGAGTCTCGATACGATAGGAGGCTTCACGGACGCCACCCCTAGGTGGGACGTATTGCCGTTTATGATCGTAACACCATAGATGAAACATTTTTTAAGGATTTTATTTATGTTTAAGTATTTGCATTCATGCATCATACTTCTCTTAAATATAAGCAAATTACCAACATCGCTTTATTTTATTTTTTTTCAATTATGTCTTTATCCCCGATCGCGCAAATTCTTAGTACAAACAAACTAGTGGGTGAAAATTACGTTGATCGGAAATGTAACCTCGATATCGTATTGATGGTAGACAAGCACAAGCATGTGCTCATCACCCCTGTCCTCTTGAGCCGAATGATGATTCGACTCAAGAAGAGCGAGACGATACACCGCTTGGATGCATTCCGATGAGATTGCTAGGTGCTATATCTTAGCATCAATTAGCAATGTGTTGCAACAACAACATCGGAACATCTTGACGGTGCAGATATAATCTCAAAGCATCTCCCGAAATGTTCGGAAGCCGGGCCGCTCAAGCCAAGCAAGTCTGCGGTGCGAACTTCATGAACCGGCCGGATGAAATCCGCACTCTGTTCGGGACCATATGCTATTGATCATAAGTCACCTGAATGAGATGGAGCTCATGGGAGCTGAAATAGATGGAGAGACTCAGGTGGATATGATCCTAGAGACTCTCCCGGAGATGTTTGACAACTTCAAACTCAACCGCACGATGAATAAGTTGAGTTATTCACTCCCGAGAACTCATGATGGAGCTTGAACTACGGAAACTCTATCATTAAAGGAAAAAGGAGAATGGAAAGGCAAGCCTTGTCAAGCGAAGCCTTCCACCTCTGGTGCCAATAAATGGAGAAAGCCCGCAAGAACAAGAAGAAGCCGGTCATGAAAAGGCAAGAACACCGCAAAGGTAGACAAGAGTATCGACAAATGTCACCATTGAAATGTCTCGCCACTAGAAACACAATCGGCCTACACATACCTCAAGGAGGTTAAAGCTAAAGGTACATTACTTGTTACCAAGCTTTTTTGTGGTGACTCTACTTTTTCATGGATTGTAGACTCGGAGCCACTAATCATGTTTGTTGTTCTCTGTAGGGGTTCAGGGAAAACAAAAGGCTTAGCAAGGACGAGTTCAACTTCCGCTGGGGGAATGAAGCATCAGTATCAGCAACAGCCGTTGGAAGTATTAAATTAATTTTTGAGAACAGTTTTATTGTTTTGAACAATGTTTATTATGTGCCGGTTTTTGGGAAAAACCTTATTTCTGTAGCTCGTTTGATTGATCAGGGATATTCTTTGGATTTTAATAACGATGTTATTCGAATTCTAAAGAATGGCTTCATGATTACTTCTACAGTCATGATAAACAATCTGTTCTACATTAAACCAAATATTCCAACGATTTGTGATACTGAATTGAATGATGATTCAATAAGAGAGAGTAAGAGATTGAGGTTAGACTCAATTGATCAAACCTACAAATGGCATCTACGCTTGGACATATTAGCCTTGATAGATTAAAAGGTTGGTAAGAGACGGTCCCTTACAAACCTTAAGTGTAGACTCACTACCTACATGTGAATCCCGCATAGAAGAAAAAAAAATGACCAAGAGACCCTTTTCAAAGAAAGGGTAATAGAGTCGATGAATGCCTAGAACTCGTACATAGTGATGTATGTGGGCCATTCAATATCCAAGCAAGAGGAGGATATGAATATTTCATAACCTTCATCGATGACTATTCTCGTTTTGGTCATATTTATCTAATGCGTCAAAAGTCCGAAACCTTTGAAAAGTTCAAAGAGTTCAAGGCCTTGGTTGAAAAGCAATTAGATAAATGTATCAAACCACTACGATCCGATCATGGTGGTGAATACTTGTCGTGAGAGTTCAAGACTTTCTTAAGGAAGAAGGTATATTTTCTCAACCGACCGCCGCCAGCACTCCTCAAATGTAATGGCGTGTCGAGAGAAGGAATCGAACTCTGTTAGACATGGTTAGATCAATGATGAGTTACTCATCTCTTCCAGATTCCTTTTGGGGATATGCCTTGGAAACAAAGAAGATACATTTTGAACCAAGTTCCATCTAAGGCGCACACTGAACTCCATATGAAACATGGAGTGGCAAGAAGTCATCTCTTGGCCACACCGTAATATGGGGTTGTCCGGCACATGTACTCGGAAAGAAGACCGGTAAGTCGACTAGTCATTCGTAACTATGCCTATTTGTAGGATATCCCAAAGGAACAAAAGGCTATATCTTTTATAGTCCCATCGATCGAAAAACATTCATCAGACACGAATGCTCGTTTTCTAGAAGAGGATTTTATAAAGAATATGAAGCCTAGAAGCAAGCTTGTACTTGAGGAATTGATCGTGAAAATGTTCATGCAACATGTCCGCGGGGTCTATTCCTCGAACCGACAATGATGAACCACAACGAGAACTACACCAAAGTAGAGCCTCGACGTAGTGGGAGGGTTGTGGGACAACCCGATAGGTACATGTCTTATGGAGATGCATTGACCGCGAGCCTCGATTCGACATCGATGAACCTATTTCCTACTTGCAGGCCATGGAAAGTTCTCAAAGCAAACCTATGGCATGAAGCCATGGACGCCAAATACAATCGATGTATAAAAATGGCGTATGGACTCTAGTAGATCCTCCTCAAGGGGTAAAACCCGTAGGGTGTAAATGGATCTACAAGAAGAAGAGGGGTCCCGGATGGGAATGTAGAGACATTCAAAGCAAGGTCGGTAGCTAAGGGCTACACCCGTAAAAGAAGGCATCGACTATGAGGATACCTTCTCTCCGGTAGCCATGCTTAAATCCATCCGAATTCTTCTATCCATTGCTCTTTTACTAGATTAAATCTGGCGCGATGGATGTGAAGACATCTTTTCTGAATGGCAATCTGGATGAGCGCATTTATATGGCACAACCAGATGGTTTCATTGAAAAGGGTCAAGAAGAAAAGGTTTGCGAATTGCAGAAGTCCATTTATGGACTGAAGCAGGCATCTGGATCATGGAATATCAGATTCGATGAGACTATTAAAACTTACGGTTTTGTTCAGTCAATGGATGAGCCTTGTGTGTATAAGCTGATACAAGAATGCAAAGTGGTTCTCTTAGTCTTATATGTAGATGACATACTACTCATTGGGAATGATGTAGGAAGACCGATCGAGGTTAAGCTCGGCCGGCAAAGCGGTTTGACATGAAGGATCTAGGAGAAGTCGCCTATGTTTTGGGAATTCGGATCTTTCGAGATCGGAAGAACAAACAATTGGCACTCGCCTCAAGCATCCTACATCGATAAGGTAATGGATCGATTCGCTATGCAAAACTCCAAAAAGGGTTACCTACCCTTGGACATGGAGTATCCCTCTCTAAGGAGCAGCCTCCCAAGACTCCTGAAGAAGAGGAAGACATGAGCCGAGTTCCTTACGCTTGACCGTAGGGAAGCCTCATGTATGCGGCGCTTTGCACCAGACTGATATATGCTACGCAAAGAGGGCGTGGTAAGTAGATTTCACCAAACCCTGGACCCGAGCACCGGGTTGTCGTGAAGCATATCCTTAAGTATCTTAGGAGAACGAGGAACTATATGCTTGTATATTCGTGCATCGACCGACTATGACGGGATATACCGACTTCGATTTCCAATCGGATAAGGATTCCAGAAATCCACTTCGATCGATTTGTCCCGAATGGAGGTTCGTGGTATGGAGGAGTATTAAGCGCACTTTGCATAAAATGACTCCACCATGGAGGCCGAATATGTGGCACCAGAAGTCGTGAAAGTGGTCAGATGGCTTAAGAAGTTCCTTGTTTCACCGGAAGTTGTTCCGAAGTCGATAGGCCCATGGTAATCAGACACGATAACAAAGGGGTTGTAGCAAACTCTAAGGAACCTAGAAGCCACAAAAGGTCCAAGCACATAGAGCGGAAATACCACCTCATCCGTGAGATTGTACAAAGAGGCGATGTTGAAGTGACAAAGATATCAACACATGACAACTTGGCGATCCGCTTTACAAAGGCTTTATCTGGTAAAGTCTTCGATACGCATCTAGAAGGTTTGGGCATGCGAGATTGTACACACCTACTTTAAGTCCAAGTGGGAGTTTGTTGGAAATGTGTCCATAAAGTGGGATGTAATTTGTTATTTATGAAATGACAAATGTAAGACATTATTATTTTGCTGATTTTATAAAATAAGATAAAGTTATGTTTTGACACATACTCAAGAGTGTTAGTAATATTGCTTAGTCCATAAACTGTTACTAACGAAAGAAGAGTCGGGGAACCCCTGCCGGACAAACTCTTCGATACGTTTAAAATAGATATTCGCAGCCTTAGGATTGATTGGGCAATCGAATCCGATTATGACTGTTAGATCGAACCATGTGATGCTGGTCTCGGGGCATGGGAGTTGGACTCTGTGGTTGATCTAGACATGCTCGCAACATGTTGAATAGACCATGTGATTGATTAGGTTCGAGTAAAAACCGTTTACACAACTCTAAACCTAATCATCACAACTTAAGTATATTTGTATAATTATCTTAATCCAGAAGTGAATGCAGAGCTCAACTTGGTATCTCATGATCTTTGATTCGCCAATGAGATTAGTTCACAGTTATTGAACGACATCTCGGTCATTGGGATCATGACAATATTAAGTTGGAGTTATGTGATTCACGATATGGAATTCGTGAAGAAATAATATCACCTCATGCTTTATTGACGGGTGTGAATAAATAAACCAGGCCTAGTATTCAATGATGATATTCATTGATTAAGACATCGTGACATGTACGAGACATCTTACGAACGTTTGTCTTTCTTATTCACAGTCATATAAAGGAGTTGAGGAAATAATGATTAGAATGGTAAAACGGTAATATTATATACCATTCTGATCACTGATATTTACAAAGGATAATAATGCATTTACACTGTGGACCGTGTGATAAATTGTATCAGCACCAAAAGAAAATTAGCGCACATGAATCGAGAGATTATTCGGCTTCAACTTTTAGTGGAGTTAGATGATGTCGGAATTAAATATGTCGATAACTTATAGGGATGAGTTAGTCGAATATTGTAATTCCATAGCTTTGTTCATGTGGGTCCATTCGGTCTCAAGGCTAGCTCTAATAAATGGGAAAAAGAAATCGATAATTGTGTTTAAATTCATTGTGTTATTTTTCATTTATTCGATAATTGAAAAATAAAAGGAATGAGTTTTGAATTTCGAAATTAATGGAGATTAATTTAAAATTCAAAATGAAATTTAAACATGATTTTATTTGGCAACTAAAGGAAAGAGAAAAGTGATATATTATTTTGGGAAAATTCGGAAATCCCTTGCCATAAGGGGATTTCGAATTTTGCTCCAAATAGGGGAAGGAAATTCGGAAATCCCTAAGCCATGTAGGGATTTTCGGATTTCAATCCTAGGGTTAAGGGAGAAATTCAAAAATCCCATCTAGGGTTTGAGTTTTTGAATTTTCTCCTATATAAGGATATTATTGAAAACCCTAGGAGAGAGTCTTTTGGAGAAAAGAAAAAGAGATCACACTTTTCCTTAGGGTGGCCGGATTTTGTAGAGACAAAATAGAAGGAAATTGTTTCCTTAGGTTTTTGAAAAGAGCCCACTCTCTCATCCTAAAAATCGTAGAGTCATAGCCTTGAATCAACAAGTGGTTTTTGGTGTGATCGTGGCAATAAACAACGATCTTGCTTCACGGCAATTCTCCATCTTGGAACGTGAGATAGTGAGACAAGATCCTTGCGGTCATTTAATTCAATCGTCACAAAGGTATGTGAGATATTCTAATACTTTGTCAATAAACATATATCATGCATGTATCTCTCGTTGTGGTTTACGTTTAATTTTGAATTAAATGGATATGATAAAATTTTTTGAAATTCCGCCTACAATATTGTTGTTGTTCAATTGATTTTTCATATATAAATCACAATAAGATCCTTCACACAGGACATACAATATCGTACATACATGCTCAAGTAAATAATCATTACAACAGACATCAACCACAGTCTAGTAAATCCAAATATTAAATAAGTTTACATAATTTTCCTCAAATTCCTTACACTTTATGTCAGAGGATGAACTCAATGCTCGCTCAATCCAATGTTAGCAATCTCCGCCTACCCCCTGCCACTCCTCGAGTCTCCCAGGAGGGTTTACATTTAAAACATAAAACGTGAGCGAAAGGCCCAGTAGGATATAATTTGAAATGATTGAAATAAATGGATAAATGAATTAATGAGTAAATAAACAAGACATTCAGTCCCGACAGAACAGCCGGAACCTCACATCCTTTTTCTCAAAGGAAATATAACTGAAAACAATCATATTACAGGCTTCAACAAGTAACTAGTACAAATTACTCACCTAACCAAGTGTCTCGCCTACCCAGACCTGTTTCGGGTTCTGCCCCCGAGGATGCACTCTCCGCATCCTGTCTAGGCTTACAGCAATAGACTCTATTACCAGTTCACAAGATCTCTTATCTTAAGAAATCATCCATTTAACATTATGAAATCGTTCATATGACCCCACGAACTACTCAAGCCGCGGGCCCCATGACTGGGCAAGCCATGAGGTTCCATGACTAGACAAGCTATGGATTCCATGGACAGGACAAGCCAAGGATTTCCATAAACTAACAAGCCATGGTTTTTAAAACATTTTTCTTTCTCAAACCAACCCCCTTCTTTAAAACATTTTCAAGGCCGAAATCCTTTTTGAAAACAGGCTCACAAGGAAAAGCGATAGAAATCCTACCTCGCACTATCAAACCTGGGACTAGCATTGCCCTTTCCGCCTTTCGCTTCCTCAAGCCCCTTCAGTCTGAATCCTCAGCGATCACTGATACAAGACAACACTTTAGGATCAATTCTCATTCCTAAAATAATCCAATCTCACTTATGTACCAAGATTTTCAATTAGTGTGCCCTAATCCATTTTCATGTTTCAAATTCCATTCCAAGGGTTTTAATACCAAATCAGGGATTAAAAATGCTAATCCTTTCATCCCAAGTCCCCAAATGAAGCTAATTTGGGTTCTCCCCAAAAACAGGGGTCAAAACAACACTTTTCAGGCCAAACAGGGTCAAACCCGTGTGCACCGGTCGACCGGTAGTGTGTACACCGGTCGACCGGTCAGCCTGCAATCCGGTCGCAGGTCGACCGGTGGAATCGACTGCGCGAGAGAAGCTCGCAGAAATAAGTCCAAAAACCTGTAAATCCAGTCCCAAATCCAAATATTTCAAAGGGAAACCACTAGCTCCGGGTTCTAGGTCCTAAAACAAGTCCAAAGAACCCAAGATCTCCAATTTCTACTCTAGTTTTACCCAAAAATCGTCAAAATCCGGTTTGAACCAAAAATAAGTTTTAAAATCTAAAAACTTGAGATTCAAGAGAGGTTCCTTCAGTAATCTTACCTCGAATCCTTCTCTTGACATTGAAAATACTTTGAAACTCTTCTTTGGCTCAAGTTCCGTTTGATTTGGGGCAAAAATGAGAGAGAGAGAAAGAGAGAGAGAGCACGGGAGTGAGAGTGAAGGAGAGAGAGAGAAGGCACGGGGAAGGAAAAGAAAGAAAAGAAAGAAAAGAAAAAGGAAAAAGAAAGGAAAAGGAAAAATAAAAGAAAATGACATGTGTCTAATATAACAGTCCTGAAATGCGCCCATACACACTTCTGGATTAAAATAAATTACTATGAATAATTTAAATACCTTGGAATTATTTAAACTCTCATTTCAGAAACATTTATTAATTAAAACTCAATTAACTAAATCAGATTAGGCACACTAATAATCTCAATTACCTTAATTAATCTCAATTAATTCTTCAGGTGTTACAGTTTTAGAATAGTATTAACTTAGGGTACTAAAATCTAACATTTAACAATTCATAAAAGACATCATAAAACTTAATAAATTTTTCAAGCAATTTGGTGGAAACGTTGAGAAGTACAAACTAAGGGAGTTCTGTCTAGGAGGTTGGTTCCTGTTAACGTTCTACGCCACCAGTCTTTCTTGGGAACGTTGCTCTGTCTAAGAGGTTGGTTTTTAAGGAGGCCTCGCCCCACCAATCTTTCCTAGGAGCACTCTTGGGGGTTGCGATTGGCAATTCTACATTGTTGTTTTCTTTGTTTAAAAAAAATAATAAAAAAATTGAAAATAAAGCGCCAAAATTTGATTACGCCCAAACGTGTTGAAAATAAAGCGGTCGCGGTAGCACAGTTAGGGCAGTCGTATCCACAAGGAGGAGACAAATTGAACAAGAAAAGATTAGCAAATAAAAAGCTTTAAGAGATAAATAATAAAGTAAAAATAAAAGAGAATGGAATTTTTGTTGAGAAGTTAAAGTTTAAGAAAAATATAGGAGAAAATTATATTTAAAACTGGTAAGGTGTCGAGATTCCCCTATATGATTCATTCACCTGAATGGATTTTGATCTTCAAGATTACTCAATTGAAAGTTTCACATCCCAAACTAACAATTGGAAAATATATACTTGAAAAACATGTGAATTAAAATGTATTTGAGTGAGTAAAATTCTTACGTTTAGTATTAGGAAAAATCATCTTAAGAGAAATCTAAGAGCGACAATATACCATTGGCAATAATGCAGTAAAAGACTACTCATAAAACAATATCTATCAATATATAGTATCATGCAACAATCACATAAAAAGAGCTTGACTAGATTTATATAAAAGTTGACAATAAAATATATCAATATGAGAAATTAGAAGAAGATAGAAGAAAATTAATCACTCAAATATATAAACTTTGAAGAATAAATGGAGAATCAAAATCCACTCAAGATCACTTCACATATAGGTTTCTCTCTAACCTCACCAAAGAGAAGAAAATGTCTAAACTTAAACTAAAAATTAACCCCTAAATACCTTGACATGACCCTATTTATAGAATTTGGAAATGCTAGAAAAACTTTCAACAGAAAATATAAAAAAAAGGAAAGAAAACGGATCCTAATTAACAAGACTTAATGTTGAGAATAAAGGTTGATAATGGTGAAAATGAAAAACCATGAGAAACGGTTTGAGACTAAAAGTAATCTCAGGTATTGCATTCCAACGGACACAAACGTCTAAAAACTGAAGAGCGAAAGACTAGGACACGTGGCGCGCAATGATTGGCAGAGAAGAAGAAGTGGCCGACAGAAGCCTCTGCTCGTGACATGGGCTTTATTTCTCAAATTTTTGTGGTTTTTATTTTTTATTTTTTATTTTTTTTTGGGTTCGATTGAAAGCGAATGTATGCTGAAAAGAGGAGTCGGTGAAATTTTTTCTTTTCTTTTCTTGGAAACCAGTGAGATCCATGAGTTGTGATACATGCCTAGGGTGATTTGAGCCTAAAAATTCTAATCTCATCCACCTTTTACCCTAGCCATACATTACAACCCTCAAAAGTCCTTTTGATCTTCAATGACAAGTGAACCTTTATTAGTGGAGAGTGACACAAAAAATGGGCCTATGGTAGTTCTTATTAAGATATCACTTATAGTCTCCTTGGCTCATAGGTCCATCCGGATCTTATTTGGTTGATTGAGATTGATTGTGCACACACTTACACTTTGAGAGTCTTGAGTGGAGTGAAATTGATGCTTGATGTTGAAATTCTAGATAATCTCAATGTTTGCATTTCCTTTGAGCTTAGAGCATTATGTGACTTTGAAGATACATGCACAGTTGTTGACTCAATACAAAACTCACACTTTCTTTTCATTTGTGTCAAAGTACTTGATTTGTGTTTTCTTTTTCTTTTCTTTTCTTTTGCTTGAGGACAAGCAAATGTTTAAGTTTGGGGTATTTGATGATCGAGTATTTTTACCAACAAATCAAGTACTTTTAAGCTTGAATATTTGTAAGTTTTCAAGCATTTTTGTTAGTTTAATGTCTTTTGTGTGTTTTTTTTATAGGAGTTATAAATAAATGCGAACTTGGATGATTTTACATGAAGCAAAGAAGAATATTTGCCCAACTTGTGAATCAATGGCAAGAGGAGACAAAAGAGGATTTTAAGGCACAAAAGAGGAGGCTTCGAATGCAAAAAAAAGCAGGCTGCAGCGCACCATTTTGGGCTACAGCGCGCAACGGAAAACAAAAAAGTCCAGAGAGAAAAGGAGGCGCAGGCTGCAGCGCACCAAAACCTGCCCAGCTCCAAAAATGCGCGCTGCAGCACACTAGAGGGGCAGCAGCGCGTCCAAAACGTGCCCAGAGGCTGGACACGCGCTGCAGCGTGTCCAAGGGGCGCTGCAGCGCGCCAAAAGGGGCCAGCAATGTGTCCTACGCGCTGCAGCGCGCCCAAATGCGCTGCAGCGCGTCTCAGCCCCCTGCGAACAAAATCCCTCTTCAAAAAATGCGCGCTGCAGCGCGTTTTCACGTGGGCTGCAGCGCGCAACTAAATCCCTAGCTCCAAAATGTTGTAGTATAAAAGGAAAGAGATGCCATTTGAAAAGGGAGGCCGGAAATGTGAAGAAAGCATCAATAGGAGGCCGAAATCCTTCATCTTGGAGGTCCTTGGAAGCTCTTCAATGGATATTGGGTTTTATCTTCCTTCATCTATTTTTCCATGTTGAGCTAGACATTTAATCTAGAACTTGATGTAGTTTTATTATTCCTATGTTCATCCTATTATGTAATCGCTAATCAATTCCATTCAATTCATTAATCAAGGCTCTAATATCATCTTGCAACCTCTCCCGAGTGCCTCACAAGAAATTGTATTTAAATACCCAAAACAATATCCCTATTCGAAATGAACATTTAAACACAAATTAAGCTTCGCCTTTGTGATTAGAAAATAGGAATGTCGATTGCCTCCCGGCCTCACAACAACCTAAATCCTAATTTGATTATCTAAGCATTGATCTCCTCCCGGTCTCACAACAACCTAGACTATGCTTCTCAAATCTAGAAAAAGAATTCAATCTCTCCCGAGCATCAAATTCGCAATCTAAAATTCATCTAACTCATTGGCAAAATAAATTACAAGCATTAAGCATAGAGAAACATAAATGAATTGGAAATGAAATTAAATTAACAATCAACAAAATATTCAAAACATAGTTCAAATAAAACTACATCAAGTTCTAGATTAAATGTCTAGCTCAACATGGAAAAATAGATGAAGGAAGATAAAACCCAATATCCATTGAAGAGCTTCCAAGGACCTCCAAGATGAAGGATTTCGCCTCCTATTGATGTTTTCTTCACATTTCCGGCTCCCTTTTCAAATGGCATCTCTTTCCTTTTATACTACAACATTTTTTGAGCTAGGGATTTAGTTGCGCGCTGCAGCGCATTTTTTGAAGAGGGATTTTGTTCGCAGGGGGGCTGAGACGCGCTGCAGCGCATTTTAAAGCGGCTGCAGCGCCAGTGGGGACACATTCCTGGCCCTTTTGGCTGCAGCGCCCCTTGGACACGCTGCAGTGATTGTCCAGCCTCTGGGCACGCTTTTGGGCGCTGCTGCAGCCCTCTAGTGCGCTGCTGCAGCGCGCATTTTTGGAGCTGGGCAGGTTTTGGTGCACTGCAGCCCACTTTAGTGCGCTGCAGCCCGCGCCTCCTTTTTCTCTCTGGACTTTTTGTTTACCGTTGCGCGTTGTAGCCCAAAATGGTGCGCTGCAGCCTGCTTTTTTTGCATTCGAAGCCTCCTCTTTTGTGCCTTAAAATCCTCTTTTGTCTCCTCTTGCCATTGATTCACAAGTTGGGCAAATATTCTTCTTTGCTTCATGCAAAATCATCCAAGTTCGCATTTATTTATAACTCCTATAAAAAAAACACACAAAAGACATTAAACTAACAAAAATGCTTGAAAACTTACAAATATTCAAGCTTCAAAGTACTTGATTTGTTGGTAAAAATACTCGTCATCATGACACGTGGCAGACGCTCATTGGGAAGAAGCAGCACGCGGGACCCACGCGGAGAAGAAACCCTGAACGCCCTGACGCGCGCGTGAAGGAGACTCGCCCGGGGAACGTGCGGTGCGTGCCAAGCGCGCTTTTTGGCGTGGGGAAACAACGGGGAGCAGCTGGGGCCCGCGCCTGGTTTGTGCAGTCCGCGACACGTGGCAGCTGGATGGGCATGCGGCTTGGACGACTCGGCGCTGCTCGGACGCTCGGCTGGTGGACTGGACTTCTGAGTGGGCTGAATTGGGCTTAACTTTTGGGTTATGCTTGGTAAACTAGCCCAAATCCAATTGTTTTCTTCAAAAACCTGAAAAATAAAGTAAATCTGATTAAAATTAAATCCTCTAAATTTAAGACTATTTGAAATTAAAATCACAAATTTGATAAAATAATTTGACAATCATGAACATTAAAAGTGCAAATTTGTGCACTTATCAGGTGATTAGAAGATGTATAGCAGATGAAGAAATCCCCAATATCCTTCACCATTGCCATGCTTCCGCTTATGGCGGACATTTTGGACCCACAAGGACCACTGCTAAGGTCCTTCAATCTGGATTCTACTAGCCCACTCTTTTTCATGACAGCTATACCTTCGTCAAGACATGTGATCGATGTCAAAGAACGGGGAATATATCCAAGCATCATGAGCTACCTCTTATAAACATTTTGGAGGTTGAGCTCTTCAACGTATGGGGCATAGACTTCATGGGCCCGTTCCCACCATCTTGTGGATAAGAATATATTTTACTCACAGTGGATTATGTCTCAAATGGGGTTGAGGCCATTGCTACCCTGACAAATGATTCAAAGGTGGTGGCTAAGTTCCTCCACAAGAACATTTTTGTGAGATTTGGTACTCCAAGGGCCTTAATTAGTGATGAGGGCACCCATTTCTGTAACAAGGCATTGGAGATGTTGTTATCTAAATTTGGAGTGAGGCACAAGGTGGCACTGGCATACCATCCCCAAACAAATGGGCAAGGTAGATTTCAAACCGAGATCAAGCAAATATTGGAGAAAAGCGTCAACTTGAACAGAAAGATTGGTCAACAAAGTCGATGATGATTATGGGCCTATTGACGGCATTCAAAACGCCGATTGGCATGTCTCTGTATAGGCTTGTTTTTGGGAAACCATGCCATTTACCCGTGGAATTGGAACACCGGGCATTTTGGACCATCAAAAAGCTCAATTTTGATTTGAAGGAAGCGGGTGAGCGACGATTATTCCAATTGAATGAGTTGGAAGAGTTCCGGCATGATGCATATGAAAGCTCTCATCTTTACAAGGAGAGGACCAAGAAGAGGCATGACCAACAGATCTTGAGGCGAGATTTCCCTCCAGGTCAACAAGTGCTCCTTTTCAACTCTCGCTTAAAGCTCTTCCCTGGGAAGTTGAAGTCCAGATGGTCAGGATCATTTAATGTCAAGAAGGTGTCTCGATTTGGGGCTGTTGAACTTGAAGTAAATGATGGTCACACCTTTCAAGTTAATGGACAACGATTAAAACACTACTTCGGAGAAGAAATTCGGAACATTGCCAACATTCAACTTGAAGAATCAAAGCGGTGAAGTCGTGTTCATGTCCAGCTAGGGACGTTAAATCAAGCACTTTTTGGGAGGCAACCCAAGTTTCTACCCCTTTATTTGCTTTGATTTTAGATTAATGTTGTTTGACTTGTTGAACATTGAGTTATTTTGTTCATCTTTGGGTGTTATTAGGTTTTTTCTAGTACAATTTTTATAGCAAGAGTTGACAAAAAAATATATTTGTGGTTGATTACAGGTCATTGGAGGTTAGAAAATTTTTAGAGACTAAATTTCCAGAGTCCAGATTTCTAGGGGCAAGTGTTGATTCAGTTCTGTGTCAGGATGGCCCGTGACCAGCGCGCCTAAGCGCACTCATTCAGGTGCTGCAGCGCATGTCATCCAAAAATGGATTCCCAGATTCACGTATCGTGCACCTAAGCGCCTGTGTCTCATATACCGCAAAACAGCGCACTAATCGTGGCGTGGATGATATGTGTAGCCAACAGGGGAGATGCGATATGACCTTGATCAAGAGGCGATACATGGCCTGAAAAGGTAAAAAAAAAAAAAAAAACCGAGAAAGAAAGAGACTCAGGCTGGAGCACATATTCATGCGCTACAGCGCGCATCTCCTAGGATTCTCATTTCCAAGATGCGCGCCGCAGCGTGAAAAAAATACCGCGCCTAAGTGCGCGTTGGCGAAAACATTTCCAGCTACGCTTTTTGCACGCCATGGTCTGCGAAGAACATCCAGCTGCGGTGTGTCCGCAGCTGCACCGACTTATGAACTTCCTAGTGAAAGCCCTAGCCCCATTTCTGCCTCGTTCTAAAAATTTCAGCCAACACCCAACTTTCCTCACCAAAAATCCTCTCAAATTCTCTCAAATCCTCCCAAGCTCTCACTCTTCATCTTAAATCACCCAATACTTTCACTTTGGTAGCGAATCTGGTGAAGATCTTGATGTTTTTCATCTGAATCTTTCTCAATTCTTCAGGGCATCAAGTAAGTGGTTTTTTCTACGTTTTTCCTCAGATTTTGATTTGTCTAGGCCTCGAACTCTCTAGGGAGTTTGAGCACTTGTGAAACTTACATTTCTGAGCATGGAAAACACTAGATTTGTAGGGGAAACTCTGCCAAATTTTCCAGAAAACTATTGTGTGTTGGGGATTTGTTTTTTTTTTTTTTTTTTGAGCTTGGGCGTTTAAAAAAAAATGAAAAAATGCCGCGGAAGACAACTGCAAACCGGATTAAGTTTGGGGCGAGCTCCAGCAACCGCCCACCCGCCCCTGTCACTTTAGAACCCTCTACCCCAGCAGTGCCTCCTCCCGAGTATGATATTGTTCAGTTTGTGTCAAAGGACGCGAAGAAACAATATGAACGACACAATAAGACTCGTGCCTGCATTCAAGAAAGGGGTTTTGACACAAGAAATGGTGAATTGCCATTGGACATCATGAATGTTATTAGGGACAGGGGCTGGGAAAAATTTTATTCTGAGCCTGCAGCGGGGTCCACTACTCTCATTCGCGAATTTTTCACGAACGCGAGAAAGTGTACCAGGAACAAGACCAAGGTGAGAGGGTGTGTGATTAAATTTGATGCTGAGACAATTAATAAACACTTTGGCATCCCCACCCTCAGTTCTGATCAGCAACAACACTTGTCAGACTGAGATCTGTAGGAAATTTTGTAAGCCCTTTGCTACGGGCCTGCGAGGTGGACAATAAAGCAAAACACTAAATCCGCCTTTAAGGCTTGATATTTGGCAAACTACACCAAGGTGTGGTTCCATTTTGTATGCACAAGGCTTATTCCTTCGACTCACATCTCGGAGGTTATAAAAGATAGGGCCTTAGTCCTACTGGTAATTCAGAGGGGAGAGCCATTGAATGTGGGGGCCATCATCTGTTGGGAATAGTGTCCTGAAAGCATGAGATGTAAAAGGATATTTATTATTTATTTAATAAAATAGTTTATTCATCATTTTATGTGCATATATTTATGAATATTTTATGAATATCAAATAAAATTCCTTGATTATTTATGTAACCTTAAACATGGTATATAAGTGTTATATACAAGAGGATAATGTTTAAGGATAATAATCAAAAAAATCGTTTCATAATGAATTTAATTAAAGTTCGAATCTTTAATTAAAACATTATTAATACATGTCATTCCCATTTAGAATGGAACGGTGTTATATCCGTGACCGTTAATATGGCGAGATATTGAATGAGTGTATTTCGCATAATGAGATTATGTGGAACATGGACGCTTGAACACAATATGAATTTCTAATAATTTCCGTTAAGCATAGAAATTCTAATTGAGTCTACCGATGGTCATATATAGAATGATCTTAATCCCGAGTTCTTAACAAACTCCTATTTATGGATTTATGTCTTTTGATTTACTCGGTACGGATTCCAAACCCTGAATCCTATTCCTTGTATTTTGGAGACATAATGAAATAGGTAGTCGGAATGTTATTATACGAGATGGAATCCATTCCTTCTTGAGAGAGAAGCAGATAAATAATTCTCTTGAGTGTTGATTCGGTACTTGGATTAGTAAGAGCGCCTCGGTTCATGAATTTGTTTTATGAATCACTATCCATTAGAGAATCAATGGTACTCAAGGATAAAGATGTAATTAGAGAGGTTAACGGATTCTACCCCGACTCTAATTATGAATTATTTATGGAGGATCGATCTATATGCAATGACTATATCAAATGGACACTTCACGCTTTAGAAGTAATTAATGTCTATAATTCCGAGAGTGCAATTCCAAGTTTATAGTGGAGTAACTATTGAATTAATAGAATTAATTAATTAATTAAAGTGTTTAATTAATTATTAATTTTATTGGAGCTCGTAATTATAGGTCCATTAGTCCCCGCATCGTCCTTGTAATTCTACCGCACACAAAAGGGCAAAATGGGAATTTTAGAATTACGGAATTCTAAAATTAAATACTCAAGAATAATTAATTGAGAATTAATTATTATTTAAATAATGAGATTATTTAAATTTGAATTTGAACATATCTAGATTTATCCATTTAAACTTATTTGATAAGTTGTTTAATTTAGAATTCAAATTAATTTAAGTTTGACTTAAATTAAATTTGAATCAATTAAAATTGAACTACTGGATAATGGATAAAATATCTTCCTTCCTTATCTTATTTAGGTGCCACACAAAAGGGATAAAACCCTAGGGTGGCCGGCCAACTAAGGGATAAGGGGAGGGATTTTTGTTCCAAATTCAAAATTGGAGATAAGGATTTGATCCTATTTTGAAGATTGACTTCTTCTCTTTAAATATGAGATAAATGAAAGATTGTGTGACAATCTTAAAACACTTTTCAGCCCTAGTTTCCTAGTGTGGCCGAAATTTCTCATAGCTAAGAGAGAGAAAATATTTTTCTCCAAAAATTCCACATCGTGCATGCGTTGGTGTTTGTGGAAATTCGAGTGTTTTAGAAACCGCTTTTGTCTCACGTGTGCCCACACACACGTCTCACGTGGAATCAAGGAATTGACGTGGAAGACTTTGGTGTTCTAAACAAAAGAGCTTGGATCTAGGACTGTTCGTGGTCAAAGAAAATCAAGATATCATCCGAGTCGGCTACAAGGTATTTTTTTCGGTTGATCCTTGAATCTTATAAATTAATGAGATTAATTTATTGGTGCATAAATTAATATAATCTATAGAGTATCTCAAAAGTTTTATGAAATTTTTGTGATACACGATCCGCCTTTTCCGCTGCGTTTTTTTCGCCACCGAATTCGATTCGCAACCAACAATTGGTATCAGAGCGGTCTATAGACGATATTAATTTATGCTTCGATTATTTGATAATTGAATATGTATGTATGTGATGAGTAGGCACTTGCATTTATGGATGTTTATTTTTATTCATGATGATGAATGTATGGATGATGGATTTGGTCGTTAATTATATGGTTCCATGGATCGGTTATATTCATTCGTTAATAAAATTATTTGTAATTTAATTCGGGATTAGAATTATTGTAATTCTAGGATTTGGGTAGAATTAGGGTTTAAGATTTTGAATCAAGAAGGAGGCCTTGAAGATCATATTTGAAGCCTTCAAAGAAGCCCAGAAACTGCCCAGAAAAATTCTGGAAATCGCGGCCCAGACGCGTCTCGGACGCGGCCCAGGCGCGTCCCAGGACGCGGCCCAGGCGCGTCCCAGGACGCGGCCCAGGCGCGGCCAGGACGCGGCCCAGGTGCGTCCCGGACGCGGCCCAGGCGCGGCCAGGACGCGGCCCAGGCGCGTCCCAGGACGCGGCCCAGGCGCGGCCAGGACGCGGCCCAGGCGCGTCCCGGACGCGGCCCAGGCGCGGCCAGGACGCGGCCCAGGCGCGTCCAGGCCGCGCCCCAGGCGTGTCCAGGCCGCGCCCCAGGCGTGTCCAGGCCGCGCCCCAGCGCGTGGCCAGGCCGCGGCCCAGGCCGCGGCCCAGGCTGCGGCCCAGCACGCCTGGCGGCCCAAGTTCGGGATTTGATCCCGAACGGGCCCGGTTTCAAACCCTCGTGAAGCGTGCCCGACGGGCCCGGAAAAGTTCCGGATCCCAAGGAACGTGAAATCCAACCCGGAGACAAAGAATGAAGCCAAAGAATGAAGAATTCAAGAATCAAGTCCCGTTGATGTAACGGAAGAATATAATTATTGTAATTATTTATTTATTCGATTCGATTGAGTTGTAATTTATTTTTCCATGGGACCCGGTCAAATCCATCTCAATAGTTGATTGCATATATTTATATTTTATGTTGATAATTATATAATATATATGTCCATGCATATAACATGCCATGTGCCTACCTCATATGTTTTTTATAACATGCCATGCATACACGCAATTATTGTTATTATTTATTTTATTTATTATAAAAGGGTTTTAGAAAAATAAAATAAAATAAGAACCATCTTGAAAAATCGATTTAATATGATTAAATTGATTTAAGTTGCAAAATTGATTTGCAAAATAATGTTACATGTGAAATTGAATTTAAAAGTTAAATTTTTGAATTTCACATATCCGAAAAATAAATTGTTTATTTTTCGATTTGAAAATCATGAGATGTTTTTCAAACAAAATACATATTTGCAAAATAATGAGTGGGAGAGGGTTGTATGACAACACGACCCAATCGGTCTCCATCATTAGTTCAACACCGTGAGATTCGAAAGGGGCTTCACAAGCGGCACCGATTCCGCACTCCCTACGGAAAGTGTTCTTTCGGATCAATAACAAGGTTGACTTCCTAGCGATAGGATTCAAGGATGTATTTGCGGTTTGACCTACCCTACGGCACTCCGGAGTTAAGTCCAGAATCAAATGATGGGTTACACTCATGGAGATATAATCAAATTGTTGATTATATTTTTGACCAAAATTAGCGGTAGTTAGTAAATATGAAAATATGAGATATTTTGATTATATTTATTAATTGAGAAGGTCTCGGTTCAATTTGCGATATTTTGACCTACCCTACTGGCGGCACTATATTCGTGGTAAATTGAATTATCGTTGGCACCCAAAATTAAAACATGATTTATGTATTTTCATGTGCATCATGCATCATATTTAAATGTGCCAAAATTAACATGCCTTGATATTCATGCACATAAATTGATTAGATGAATATTCTATTTATTTCCAGCAATATGTCGAATCCCATTATCACACTACTAGCGACTGAAAAATTAGACTGTGATAATTATGCTAAGTGGAAAAGTAACATGAACATACTATTGGTTTGCGAAGACTATAAGTTTGTCCTAGCGGAGGAATGTCCTCCTGAACCCGCGGCTAATGCATCCAAAACCGCAAGGGAGCCTTTTGATCGCTGGATCAAGGCCAACAATAAAGCAAAGTGCTTTATGCTTTGCCAAGATGAGCGATAATGCCATAAGAAGCATGAGGAGATGGAGACCGCTTATGAGATAATGGAGTCTCTAGAAGCCATGTTCGCGCCCCTTCCGAAAAAAGGCTCGCTTTGGATGCCGTAAGGGCTTTCATGAATGACAAAATGAAGAAAGTTTCTTCACCAAGGCACATGTTCAACATGATTGATCACCTCCACGATGCGGAGCTCAATGGTGCCGTAATCGATGAAGCCACCGGTTGACATCATCCCGAAAACCTATCCCGACTTTCATGAGTTCGTGAACAACTTTGTTATGAACAAAAGGAAGTGCAATCTCATCGAACTCATGAATGACCTGCAAAACTTCGAATCCACCAACAAAAGAAGGGGAGGAGAAGCAAATGTTAGAAGTTGCAGAAGTTCTGGTAAAAACAAAAGGAAAAACCGTAACTGTGGAAAAGCGAAGGAGAAAAAGGAACAAGGTAAATCAGATTTACTAGTCCTTGAAACATGTTTAGTAGAGGGTGATACCTCGGCCGGATAATTGATTCGGGAGCAACTAATCATGTTTGTTTTCTTTGCAAAATCTTAGTTGTTATAATTGAGTTGGGTGATGGGGACTACACGATGAAAGTAGGCAATGGCGCAAGAGTTTCGGCAAAAGCAGTGGGAGAAGTTAGACTTCGTTTTAGGAAAAATAAATTTTTAGTTTTGAACAATGTTTATTTTATTCCAGACATTCGCAGAAATTTGATTTCTGTGGCCAAATTATTTGAACAATTATTTAAAGTTTATTTTGATAATGAATTTGTTCATATTTCTCGAAATGGTTTAAATATTTGTTCTGGACGTCTGGATGATGGTTTATATTGTATAAAACCAATCCCTAATTCACTCGCTTAACACTGAAATGTTCAGAGTTGCCGAACCTAAGAATAAAAAGCAAAAGATTTCTCACGAAAATAACACATATCTGTGGCACCTTAGACTTGGTCACATTAACCTAAATAGGATTGAAAGACGGTAAAGGATGGTCCTTTGCGTGAGCTAAAAGTTGGCGAGCTTCCAAATCATGAATCTTGTTTGGAAGGTAAAATGACCAAGAGACCTTTTTACAAAGAAAAAGGAGTAAGAGCTACAGAACCCCTACAAATTGATACATTCAGATGTATGTGGACCGTTAAACGTCCAAGCTAGAGAAGGTTACGAATATTACGTCACCTTTATTGACGACTATTCGAGATATGGTTATGTTTACTGATGCAACGGAAATCTGAAACTTTTGAAAAGTTTAGAGAATTCGAGCAGAAGTTGAAAAACAATTAGGTAAACCAATCAAGACACTTCGATCAGATCAGGGGGATGAATACCTGGACCAAGAGTTCCGGGATATCTTAATTGAAGAAGGTGTGGTATCGCAATTGACTGCACCCGGTACACCACAACAAAATGGTGTGGCCGAAAGGAGAAATCGGACTTTGCTTGACATGATGAGATCAATGTTAAGTTATTCATCACCGCCTACCTCATTCTGGGGTTATGCCCTAAAACAAATGCTTATATTCTGAATAGAGTACCATCTAAGTCTGTACCTACGACACCCTTAGAGTTGTGGTGCGGTCAAAAACCTAGTTTGAGACACGTTCGCATATGGGGGTGTCCAAAGACATGTGTCAAGGAAAGATCGGAAGTTGGAACCCAAGTCAAGTATGTATGTTTGTAGGATATCCCGATGGGACAAAGGGAGGTTTCTTTTATAGTCCTGAAGATCAAAAGGTGTTTGTATCGACAAATGCCACTTTTCCGAGCATGACTATATGATAGATTTTAAACCCAGAAGTAAGATAGTATTAGAAGAATTACTTTCCGATGGGATCGGGACCACAATCGACAAGAGTTGTCGGACCACCCAGAGAAAAGACCACAGCTTCCTAATCGGACTCCAATGGGCACCGTCGTAGTGGGAGGGTAAGCACGCACCCGACCGCTTATAACGGGAAGCCCAAATCGTCACTGGGCCGATGATTTGAGGAGGATCCATCGACCTTTAAGGATGCGATGGATGATTACGATAAGGAAGAATGGCAAGAAGCTATGAAACTCGAGATGGAGTCTATGCACTCTAACTCGGTCCGGCAACTTGTAGATCTACCCAAGGGTAAAACCCATTGGATGCAAGTGGATCTTCAAGAGAAAGAGAGGAGCGGATGGAAAAGTAGAGACTTTTAAAGCAAGGCTAGTGGCTAAGGGTTATACCCAAAAGGAGGGAGTTGACTATGAGGAAACTTTCTCGCCAAGAGCTATGCTTAAGTCCATCCGGATACTCCCGGCCATAGCAAAGATATTTTGACTATGAGATATGGCGGATGGACGTCAAGACAGCTTTTCTCGAATGGCTATCTTGATGAAACCATCTATATGGATCAGCCAGAGGGTTACATAGTGGAAGGCCAACAGCGTAAAAGTCTCGAAACCGCAAAGGTCCATTTATGGACCGAAGCAGTGCTTCTAGATCATGGAACATTAGGTTTGATGAGGTCAGAAGTCTTATGGATTTGATCAAAACATTGATGAACCATGCGTCTACAAGTACAAGAAGAAGAGAAAGTGGTCTTCTTAATTTTTACGTCGATGACATCCTACTCATTGGGAATGATGTGGGAATGATGATGATGTAAAGGAGTGGTTAGCCACCAATTCCAAATGAAAGATTTAGGAGAGGCAAGCTATGTTCTTGGGATCAAGATTATTCGAGATCGCAAGAAAAAAGCTTTTTGGCATTATCACAAGCATCTTATATAGACAAAGTATTGTCTAGGTATTCGATGCAAAACTCCAAGAAAGGGAATTTGCCTTCTAGGCATGGTATTCATCTTTCTAAGGAGCAATGTCCAAAGACCCCGCAGCAGGAAGAAGATATGAGAAGGTATCCCTACGCTTACTGTGGGAAGCCTTATGTATGCCATGTTGTGTACAAGACCAGATATCCGCTATGCGATGGGAGTAGTCGTCGCTACCAGTCCAACCCAGATTAGATCATTGGGTTGCAAAGAAGTGTATTCTCAAGTATCTTAGGAGAACGAGAAACTATATGTTAATATATTCCGAGAAGATCTGTCTCTCACGGATACACAGATTCTCGATTTCCAATCGATATAGAGATAGTCGACCACGACATCCGGATCTGTTTCACTCTTAATGGAGGAGCCGTGGTATGGAGAAGTATAAAGCAAAAGTGTGTTGCTGACTCTACCATGGAAGTTGAATATGTTGCGACTTGTGAAGCCGCAAAAGAAGCTACATGGCTCTCGGAAGTTCTTAATCGATCCGAAGTTGTTCCGATATGGATAAGCCAATTAAGCTCTCACTGTGACAACAAAGTGGAGCGTGGCTAATTCAAAAGAACCTAGAAGCCATAAGAGTGCGAAACATATAGAAAGGAAATATCACCTGATCGTAGACATTGTGGATAGAGGCGATGTAGCGGTTCTCAAGATCGCGTCGGAGGACAACCTTTTTTCGACCGTTCACCAAGACATTGCCATTGAATGTATTTGATCGGCACTTAGATGGATTTGGGATTAGAGACATGACACACCTGCTTTAGGACAAGTGGGAGATTGTTGGGAATAGTGTCCTGAAAGCATGAGATGTAAAAGGATATTTATTATTTATTTAATAAAATAGTTTATTCATCATTTTATGTGCATATATTTATGAATATTTTATGAATATCAAATAAAATTCCTTGATTATTTATGTAACCTTAAACATGGTATATAAGTGTTATATACAAGAGGATAATGTTTAAAGATAATAATCAAAAGTAACTGTTCATAATGAATTTAATTAAAGTTCGGAATCTTTAATTAAAACATTATTAATACATGTCATTCCCATTTAGAATGGAACGGTGTTATCCGTACTGTTAATATGGCGAGATATTGAATGAGTGTATTTCGCATAATGAGATTATGTGGAACATGGACGCAGACACAATATGAATTTCTAATAATTTCCGTTAAGCATAGAAATTCTAATTGAGTCTACCGATGGTCATATATAGAATGATCTTAATCCTGAGTTCTTAACAAACTCCTATTTATGGATTTATGTCTTTTGATTTACTCGCACGGATTCCGAAACCCTGAATCCTATTCCTTGTATTTTGGAGACATAATGAAATAGGTAGCTGGAATGTTATTATACGAGATGGAATCCATTCCTTCTTGAGAGAAAGCGTATAAATAATTCTCTTGAGTGTTGATTCGGTACTTGGATTAGTAAGAGCGCCCGTTCATGAATTTGTTTTATGAATCACTATCCATTAGAGAATCAATGGTACTCAAGGATAAAGATGTAATTAGAGAGGTTAACGGATTCTACCCGACTCTAATTATGAATTATTTATGGAGGATCGATCTATATGCAATGACTATATCAAATGGACACTTCACGCTTTAGAAGTAATTAATGTCTATAATTCCGAGAGTGCAATTCCAAGTTTATAGTGGAGTAACTATTGAATTAATAGAATTAATTAATTAATTAAAGTGTTTAATTAATTATTAATTTTATTGGAGCTCGTAATTATAGGTCCATTAGTCCCCGGCCGTCCTTGTAATTCTACCGCATACAAAAGGGCAAAATGGGAATTTTAGAATTACGGAATTCTAAAATTAAATACTCAAGAATAATTAATTGAGAATTAATTATTATTTAAATAATGAGATTATTTAAATTTGAATTTGAACATATCTAGATTTATCCATTTAAACTTATTTGATAAGTTGTTTAATTTAGAATTCAAATTAATTTAAGTTTGACTTAAATTCAATTTGAATCAATTAAAATTGAACTACATGGATAATGGATAAAATATCTTCCTTCCTTATCTTATTTAGGTGCCACACACAAAGGATAAAACCCTAGGGTGGCCGGCCAACTAAGGGATAAGGGAAGGGATTTTTGTTCCAAATTCAAAATTGGAGATAAGGATTTGATCCTATTTTGAAGATTGACTTCTTCTTCTTTAAATATGAGATAAATGAAAGATTGTGTGACAATCTTAAAACACTTTTCAGCCCTAGTTTCCTAGTGTGGCGAAAT
Organism: Morus alba; assembly: GCA_012066045.3. Lineage (NCBI taxonomy): Eukaryota > Viridiplantae > Streptophyta > Magnoliopsida > Rosales > Moraceae > Morus > Morus alba. The sequence continues at coordinate 3,542,008 of JABXEQ010000015.1, forward strand.
TTCTCATAGCTAAGAGAGAAAAAATATTTTTCTCCAAAAATTCCACATCGTGCATGCGTTGGTGTTTGTGGAAATTCGAGTGTTTTAGAAACCGCTTTTGTCTCACGTGTGCCCACACACACGCCTACGTGGAATCAAGGAATTGACGTGGAAGACTTTGGTGTTCTAAACAAAAGAGCTTGGATCTAGGACTGTTCGTGGTCAAAGAAAATCAAGATATCATCCGAGTCGGCTACAAGGTATTTTTTTTCGGTTGATCCTTGAATCTTATAAATTAATGAGATTAATTTATTGGTGCATAAATTAATATAATCTATAGAGTATCTCAAAAGTTTTATGAAATTTTTGTGATACACGATCCGCCTTTCATTGCGTTTTCGCGCGAATTCGATTCGGCAACCAACATCATCAATACCTTCGATGGTATTCACCATGCCTTATGGTTAAATAGCATTAGCCTTCCATTCCTATCGTTGCTGACAGAGCTTTTTCTGGCCGCTAGAGTGGCCCTACCGGATGCACACCTTGAGAAGCCCATTCAGGCTTTTGATCTCAACAACATCATGCGGATCACTTTCGGCCGGGCGGCCTCAGAGCAAGATGGAGGTGCAGGATCATCGCAGTCCCCACAGCCAAAGCAGAAGCAGGCAGCCACTATGTCTCGCGATGACTTAGCTAGCCGGGTTGATCGGCATGAGGAGTAGATTGCCGATCTCCAGAGTCAGTCCGCCTTGACTAGGAAGCGGATCATTGAGTTGGCAGAGCACCACACTGCTTGCTTGACATCATTGGAGCAAGCACTGGCCCAAACTCGCATTGATGCGGGTCTCGGCATCGAAAGCTATTCCCATGTCCCTCATTTCCCTGAGCACATCAGGAGGACTTATTGGTGGACTTCTAGCAAAAACCGCAGTCCGAGCCATCAATCTGCAAAGAACCTGATTTCCAGCCACCACCACCTCCACACGACATGGATGATGACCACCCTTAGGAGACGAGAGTCATATCTTGCCTCCTAAGTATTCTTCACTTACATTTTCATTGTTTGCTTCTATTTTACTAACATTGAGGACAATGTAATATGTAAGTGTGGGGGAACTATTGGATTGCATCAATACTTGTTATTCAGTTTGTGTTGTTAGTTTGTTCAGTGAGTTGTTTTTCTGCTCCTGGTGATCAATGAACCAATGAAAACATTATCTCCTGATTTCCCTGAGTTTTTGTGCAATGTGTCGTTTGTTAATTTTGTGTGCTTGACAATTGGTGAGCATGAAACACTCTAGTTCTCGCAAGAAAAGACCTGATCACTAACCATTTAGGGACCTAGAGGAAAATTATTCAATTAATCAAGTTCATGGTACATTAAGGATTCTAGAACTCAACTTAGGGAAACTCGAGGTGAAATCCTAGGCTAGCTAGTCAGCGGAGAAATGATTTAGGCATTCTTTTGGAGCAATTGAGCCTTTCTATGCCTACCTTTTGGATTATATCCCTTGAATGTCCCCTTTGAGCCTTAGCCTGCTTTTTGCTTTACCCACATTTATACAACACTCACCTACTACGATAAATATCATTTTCCCTTCCCTTGACTCTAGGCATATTTAGTTGGAAACCCGGCCATCGGAGGGCACATTTAGGTAATGCTACTATGTCAAAAGAGCTTTGTGCACGCCCCTTGGAGATAGCTTGCCGGTTGATAGTCTAGTGTTAACTTGAGTTTTGGTCTACATTTGAGTCAAGGAGCACGTAACTTCCTCATGCTTGCCGCAAACCCGAGGGGTGATTTTGCTTAGGGGGAAAACTATGTTAAAAAAAAAAAAAAAAAAAAAACGAAAAAAAGAGAATTTTTTTTTAATTTGTTTCTATTAAGTTCTCCGTTTTGGTGCTTGTACATGAGTGGTTATTGTGAGAATAATTCAAGTGTGGGGGTGTTAGGAACTCCAATTGTGAGCTTGAGGTCGGGAAGCTATATGCCTAGGGTTTTTGAGCCAAAAAGTCCATTTCTCAACCACCTTTAGCCCTAGCCGAACATTACAAACTTGCAAAGTCCTTTTGATCTCCAAGACTCATTTAACCTACATTAGTGGAGAGCGGAACTGAGTTGGGCCTATGGAATCCTAAGCTTTGAGTTACTTAATCATGTAGTTGAATAAGTGAATCCGGGTTCCGAATGGTTAAGTGTGAGGTGGGAGACTTGAGTGTTTTTTTGTGCATCCAACATGTAGAAATTCTAGAACATCACAAGGGATCGCCTTGCATAAAAACTCGAGATTTTAGGGGATGTTGAGGACCAAAGAATGATCATCGGGATATGTGGAACACTCACTCTTTATTTGTGTTTTGTTCTGTTTTGTTTAGTTTTGTTTGATTTATTTTGTGTTAGGTTTAGATTTGTTAGCATTGCCTTTTGTGTTTTAGTTATTTTCGTTCTTTTGTTTACATTGTTTTGCTCGGGACTAGCAAAAGCTTAAGTGTGGGGGTATTTGATAAGTTGATTTTTCATCAATTTATCCCCGTCATATATTGTAGTTTTTGAGCATATTTCAGTTAATTTGTCACTAGTTTTACGCTTATGTTAATCTATTTTGTAGGATTTGCAAAGTGGAAAAATCAAGTGAAAAAGAGAAAGAAGTCCATGAAAATCTCCAATTTGTGCGGGCTGCAGCAAGATGAGAAGCCAGCTATAGCCCGAGACTTCAGAGAGCATTCCAGAGCGCAATGATCTACAGTGCGCCAGCCCAAAGTGCCTGCAGTTACGCCCTACCAAATACCTACCAAATGTCTTTCACAGTCTTGGGGGTGGGTGTTGGTTGTCGAATCGAATTCAAGAAAGGAAACGCAGCGGAATAGTGGATCGTGTATAACAAAATTTTCATAAAACTTTTGAGATACTCTATAGATTATATTAATTTATGCACCAATAAATTAATCTCATTAATTTATAAGATTCAAGGATCAACCAAAAAATACCTTATAGCCGACTCGGATGATATCTTGATTTTCTTTGACCACGAAACAGTCCTAGCTCCAAGCTTTTGTGTTTAGAACACCAAAGTCTTCCACGCCAATTCCTTGATTCCATCGTGAGACGCATGCGTGTGGCACACGTGAGACAAAACGGTTTCTAAAACACTCGAATTTCCACAAACACCAACGCATGTACGATGTGGAATTTTTGGAGAGAAAAATTTTCACTCTCTTTTTTTGCTATATGAGAATTCTGGCCACACTAGGAAACTAGGGCTGAAAAGTGTTTCAAAAAATTGTCTCACAATTTTTCATTTATCTCATATTTAAAGAGAAGAAGTCAAACTTCAAAATAGGATCAAATCCTTATCTCCAATTTTGAGTTTGGAACAAAAAATCCCTTCCCCTTATCTCTTAATGGCCGGCCACCCTAGGGTTTTATCCCTTTGTGTGTGGCACCTAAATAAGATAAGGAAGGAAGATATTTTATCCATTATCCAAGAGTTCAATTTTAATTCAGATTCAAATTTAATTTAAGTCAAACTTAAATTAATTTGAATTCTAAATTAAACAACTTATCAAATAAGTTTAAATGGATAAATCTAGATATGTTCAAATTCAAATTTAAATAATCTCATTATTTAAATAATAATTAATTCTTAATTAATTATTCTTCGAGTATTTAATTTTAGAATTCGTAATTCTAAAATTCCCATTTTGCCCTTTATGTCCGGTAGAATTACAAGGACGACGCTGGGACTAATGGACCTATAATTCGAGCTCCAATAAAATTAATAATTAATAAAAACATTTTAATTAATTAATTAATTCTATTAATTCCAATAGTTACTCCACTATAAACTTGGAATTGCACTTTCGAAATTATAGACATTAATTACTTCTAAACCGTGAAGTGTCCATTTGATATAGTCATTGCATATAGATCGATCCTCCATAAATAATTCATAATTAGAGTCGTAGAATCTGCTAACCTCTCTCGACACATCTTTATCCTTGAGTACCATTGATTCTCTAATGGATAGTGATTCATAAAACAAATTCATGAACCGTAGCGCCTTACTAATCCAAGTACCGAATCAACACTCAAGAGAATTATTTATCTCGCTTCTCTCAAGAAGGAATGGATTCCATCTCGTATAATAACATTCCCAGCTACCTATTTCATTATGTCTCCAAAATACAAGGAATAGGATTCAGGGTCTCGGAATCCATACCGAGTAAATCAAAAGACATAAATCCATAAATAGGAGTTTGTTAAGAACTCGTGATTAAGATCATTCTATATATGACCATCAAGAGACTCAATTAGAATTTCTATGCTTAATGTAAATTATTAGAAATTCATATTGTGTCTCAAGGCCCATGTTCCACATAATCTCATTATGCTAAATACACTCATTCAATATCTCGCCATATTAACAAAGGCGGATAACACCGCTCCATTCTAAATGGGAATGATATGTATTAATAATGTTTTAATTAAAGATTCCGAACTTTAATTAAATTCATTATGAATAGTTATTTTTGATTATTATCCTTAAACATTATCCTCTTGTATATAACACTTATATACAATGTTTAAGGTTACATAAATAATCAAGGAATTTTATTTCATATTCATAAAATATTCATAAATATATGCACATAAAATGATGAATAAACTATTTTATTAAATAAATAATAAATATCCTTTTACATCTCATGCTTTCAGACACTATTCCCAACAAAGGCAACTTTGAGATAAGTTCAATTTTGGGCTGATCAACCTCAATGCCTCTTTCGTAAAACAACATGCTCAAGACTATGCCGATGGCACCATGAAATGACACTTCTCCCGCTTAAGCACAAGACTCTTCTCTTCACATCTCTTAAGCACGATTCTAAGTTGAGAAGGCATGAGTCAAAGGAGTCACCGGGCGGTCAAATCATCCGTGAACACTTCTATACACTTCTCACCATGTCGCTAAAAATGCTCATCATGCACCTTTAGAAGGTGGTATCGGTGCATTACATAACCCAAAATGGCATACGCCGAAAAGCATAAGTACCAAAAGGATAGGTAAATGTAGTTTTATCCCGATCCTCTAATGTGATCTTGATCCGATAATAGCCCCGAGTAGCCATCAAGAAAGCAATAGTAAGGATGACCAGCCACACGCTCTAGGATTTGGTCAATGAATGGAAGTGGGAAGTGATCCTTGCGGGTGGCGGCGTTCAAATTTCGATAGTCAATGCATATTCGCCAACCCATCATAGTTCTTGTGGGAACAAGAGCCCTTTCTCATTTTCCACCATCAAGTATTCCCGATTTCTTAGGCACTACCCGAGTTGGATCGACCCACTTGCTATCGACCGATCGATAGATGATTCCTGCATCTAGAAGCTTCAAGAATTCATTCTTCATGACCTCTTTCATCGCTGGGTTCAGTCTTCTTTGGGGATCCCTTCTTGATTAACCCCATCTTCCAATTTGATGTGATGAGAGCAAATTAAGGGGCTAAAACCTTTAATGTCGCAAATCGTCCAACCTAATGCCGATTTGTGTTCACGTAGCATGTCAACTAACCGCTGCTTGAAATGCATCAAGTTTAGACGAAAATGATGACAGAAAGGTATCACCAGCTCCCGTGAAGACATGTTTCGATTCTCGGCGCTTGAGCCACCTTTTGAGGTTTGGGGTCTCTTTGGTGGATGGTTTTGGCTCTTCTTTTTCTCTAGGTAGCTCTTTAAAGCGTGGTTGCCAAGGCTTGGTTCCTTTGCCTTGTGAGTCTTTGAAAATGGTGACATTGTTCGCAAACTCACAAGGACCGGAACTCTCAGCTTTAGAAATGCGGAGGAAATCATCAAGATCATCAAAATTGCTACACAACTGAACCTCCTCTGAGACAAGTGTGTCAATTAGAAATGTTTGGGGGCACTTGTCATCATCACTTGGTTGCTTTGCAATGTGAAAACATTCACCTCCAAAGTCATGGTCCCAAATGATATCTTCATCGCACCATTCCTACAGCTTGATGAGAGCATTGGTCAGAAAAAGGAAAGGTCTTTCGAGGATTATGGGAATCCTCGACTCCATACTCACCACAGATTGAGTATCCAAGACTAGAAAGTCAACGGGTAATAGAACTTATCAACTTGAACCAAAACATCCTCAACTATCCCCCGAGGCTTCTTGATTGATTGATTAGCCAACCGCAGAACCACGTATGTGGAGCTAATTTCTCCAAGACTAAGATGCGAGTAGACGTAGTATGGCATGAGGTTAACACTGGCTCCTAGATCAAGCAAAGCTTACAAACTCATGTGTCCCAATTTGACAGAAATGGTGGGACAACCGATCCTTGTACTTGAGTGGTGTTTTCTCGTCGATCATCACACACTGCTTGCTCGTCAAGAATGTTGTCTTCTTGACATGGTGCTTCCTTTGATAGAGCATGATCCTTGATAACCTTAGCATAAGCAGCACTTGCTTGATAACATGAAGCAAAGGAAGATTAATCTTCACTTGAGTCAAGTGCTCTAGGATCTCACTTTGGTGTTCCAGTACTTTCCAAGTTGGACGCAGAGCTTGGGGAAAAGGCGCCTTTACCGGAACATTTGTGGATTCCTTTATCTTCTTTGTCTTTGAGGGCCTCGATTTGCCTTGTCAAAGATTCAACTTGGGCTTTGAGGTTGTCCTCCTCCCTCAATTGATAGATTCCAACCGGTCGGGACCTATTGGTGCTGTCACTAGCACTAGGTCCGGTCCAAGTGTGAGCTTTTTCGGCTAAGTCGTTGAGATACTCAAAAGCCTCCTCGGGATCCTTTTGGAGAAATTCACCTTTGCACATCATCTCCACAAATTGGTGCTCTCGAATCGTGAGTCCTTCGTAGAAATAACTGATGAGGCGCCAACTCTCGTAACCATGGTGGGGACACTGATTTAACAGATCCTTGATGTGGCGGCCCACGCCGCTCAGCGGTTGCTGCTTTATACTACTACTAATGGACTAAGTTATAGTATAATTCATTATTCGTTGTTAGACTATTGTCTCTTTAATTTACGCTCATATGGATAAATTTTTTTTTTTCTTTACTTTAACCCTCGGGTTCTTAACATGTTATGTTGTTACACTAATAAACATATCTTGCTATTACTTTAAAGATTTGGATAATAAACTAGTTCCCCAAAACTTGTCTTAACTTATTACAAATTGTTGTTCTTTACTAAGACAATGGTTGTAATATCTTCTTCTTAGAACTGAACATACATACTAATATTCTATATTACATTACTTTGGCAAAATGAATTTAATTTCTAAGCGAGCGAGTAGAGACCACTCCCATGTACCCATGACATTTCCGCCACCCTTGCCTCCGCATGTCCATCAAGCAAACCACTATATGACCGGGTCATTTCCCTTTGTTACTTGCACACCTAGTAAATTGATGAGCTAACGCCAAAGAAGTATAAACATGCAAACATCATAAACTAATAAAAATTACATTAAGAGTTATGATGCAAATATGCTCGTGTGAAACATGCTTTAAACCGCTTTCATCTTTTTGTTCTTATCAGGCCGGGCCCCTCGCCATCGTCTGGTCTAGTCGTAATCTCTACTTTTGAGATTTTCCTCCCTTGCAGAGGCCGACGACCCGCCGCCTTTTTACTTTATGGTCATTTCTTCTCGTCTGGTTTAGTCGGGAATCTCTACTCTGTGAGATTTTCCCTCCCTTCGGGCCGGACGACCCGCCGCCTTTTTCCTTTATCGAATGATATGCAACGTTTTCACGCACATAATAACATAAAATGCATAATACTTCTTGCATACTTTAACTATGCATAAGGGTAATCATATGTCGCCCTTTTGCAATTTAGAGCGCTAAGCCCTCCAAACACGTATAATCACATGTAATCACATAGACTTAAGAACATAAGTAAATTCATAGTTCTAAGTCTAACTACAGCTTACTCGAGT
>JABXEQ010000015.1:3550453-3671045 GCA_012066045.3 Morus alba
GAATCAAGGAATTGGACGGAAGACTTTGGTGTTCTAAACAAAAGAGCTTGGATCTAGGACTGTTAGTGGTCAAAGAAAATCAAGATATCATCCGAGTCGGCTACAAGGTATTTTTTCGGTTGATCCTTGAATCTTATAAATTAATGAGATTAATTTATTGGTGCATAAATTAATATAATCTATAGAGTATCTCAAAGTTTTATGAAATTTTTGTGATACGATCCGCCTTTCATTGCGTTTTGCCGGCGAATTGATTCGCAACCAACAATTGGTATCGGAGGCGGTCTATAGATTTATATTAATTTATGCTTGATTATTTGATAATTGAATATGTATGTATGTGATGAGTAGGCACTTGCATTTATGGATGTTTATTTTATTCATGATGATGAATGTATGGATGATGGATTTGGTCATTAATTATATGGTTCCATGGATCGGTTATATTCATTCGTTAATAAAATTATTTGTAATTTAATTCGGGATTAGAATTATTGTAATTCTAGGATTTGGGTAGAATTAGGGTTTAAGATTTTGAATCAAGAAGGAGGCCTTGAAGATCATATTTGAAGCCTTCAAAAGCCCAGAAACCGCCCAGAAAAATTCTGGAAATCGCGGCCCAGACGCGTCTCGGACGCGGCCCAGGCGCGTCCCAGGACGCGGCCCAGGCGCGTCCCAGGACGCGGCCCAGGCGCGGCCAGGACGCGGCCCAGGTGCGTCCCGGACGCGGCCCAGGCGCGGCCAGGACGCGCCCAGGCGCGTCCCAGGACGCGGCCCAGGCGCGGCCAGGACGCGGCCCAGGCGCGTCCCGGACGCGGCCCAGGCGCGGCCAGGACGCGGCCCAGGCGCGTCCAGGCCGCGCCCCAGGCGTGTCCAGGCCGCGCCCCAGGCGTGTCCAGGCCGCGCCCCAGCGCGTGGCCAGGCCGCGGCCCAGGCCGCGGCCCAGGCTGCGGCCCAGCACGCCTGGCGGCCCAAGTTCGGACGATCCCGAACGGGCCCGGTTTCGAAACCCTCGTGAGCGTGCCGACGGGCCCGGAAAAGTTCCGGATCCCAAGGAACGTGAAATCAACCGGAGACAAAGAATGAAGTCAAGAATGAAGAATTCAAGAATCAAGTCCCGTTGATGTAACGGAAGAATATAATTATTGTAATTATTTATTTATTCGATTCGATTGAGTTGTAATTTATTTTCCATGGGACCCGTCAAATCCATCTCAATAGTTGATTGCATATATTTATATTTTATGTTGATAATTATATAATATATATGTCCATGCATATAACATGCCATGTGCCTACTCATATGTTTTTTATAACATGCCATGCATACACGCGCAATTGTTATTATTTATTTTATTTATTATAAAAGGGTTTTAGAAAAATAAAATAAAATAAGAACCATGCGCTGAAAATCGATTTAATATGATTAAATTGATTTAAGTTGCAAAATTGATTTGCAAAATAATGTTACATGTGAAATTGAATTTAAAAGTTAAATTTTGAATTTCACATATCCGAAAAAATAAATTGTTTATTTTTCGATTTGAAAATCATGAGATGTTTTTTCAAACAAAATACATATTTGCAAAATAATGAGTGGGAGAGGGTTGTATGACAACACGACCCACTGCGTCTCCATCATTAGTTCAACACCGTGAGATTCGAAAGGGCTTGGCGGCACCGATTCCGCACTCCCTACGGAAAGTGTTCTTTCGGATCAATAACAAGGTTGACTTCCTAGCGATAGGATTCAAGGATGTATTTCGGTTTGACCTACCCTCTGGCGGCACTCCGGAGTTAAGTCATAGAAATCAAAATGATGGGTTACACTCATGGAGATATAATCAAATTGTTGATTATATTTTTGACCAAAATTAGCGGTAGTTAGTAAATATGAAAATATGAGATATTTTGATTATATTTATTAATTGAGAAGGTCTCGGTTCAATTTGCGATATTTTGACCTACCCTCTTGGTGACACTATATTAGGTGGTAAATTGAATTATCGTTGGCACCCAAAATTAAAACATGATTTATGTATTTTCATGTGCATCATGCATCATATTTAAATGTGCCAAAATTAACATGCCTTGATATTCATGCACATAAATTGATTAGATGAATATTCTATTTATTTCCAAGAATATGTCGAATCCCATTATCACACTACTAGCGGTTGAAAAATTAGACCGGTGATAATTATGCTAAGTGGAAAAAGTAACATGAACATACTATTGGTTTGAAGACTATAAGTTTGTCCTAAGCGGAGGAATGTCCTCCCCAGACCCGCTGGCTAATGCATCCAAAACCGCAAGGGAGCCTTTTGATCGCTGGATCAAGGCCAACAATAAAGCAAAATGCTTTATCTTGGCCAAGATGAGCGATATTAACCCGCCAAGAAGCATGAGGAGATGGAGACCTTATGAGATAATGGAGTCTCTAGAAGCCATGTTCGGCGCTCCTTCTGAAAAAAAGGCTCGTTTGGATGCCGTAAGGGCTTTCATGAATGACAAAATGAAGAAAGTTTCTTCATCAAGGCACATGTTCTGAACATGATTGATCACCTCCACGATGCGGAGCTCAATGGTGCCGAAATCGATGAAGCCACCCAAGTTGACATCATCCCGAAAAACCTATCCCCCGACTTTCATGAGTTCGTGAACAACTTTGTTATGAACAAAAGGAAGTGCAATCTCCACGAACTCATGAATGACCTACAAAAACTTGAATCCACCAACAAAAGAAGGGGAGGAGAAGCAAATGTTAGAAGTGCGAGAAGTTACGGTAAAAAACAAAGGAAAAACCGAGAACCGGGGAAAGCGAAGGAGAAAAAGGAACAAGGTAAATCGGTTTACTAGTCCTTGAAACATGTTTAGTAGAGGGTGATACCTCAGCCGGATAATTGATTCGGGAGCAACTAATCATGTTTGTTTTCTTTGCAAAATCTTAGTTGTTATCTTGAGTTGGTGATGGGGACTACACGATGAAAGTAGGCAATGGCGCCAAGAGTTTCGGCAAAAAAGCGGTGGGAGAAGTTAGACTTCGTTTTAGGGAAAATAAATTTTTAGTTTTGAACAATGTTTATTTTATTCCGACATTCGCAGAAATTTGATTTACGTGGCCAATTGTTGAACAATTATTTAAAGTTTATTTTGATAATGAATTTGTTCATATTTCTCGAAATGGTTTAAATATTTGTTACGATCGCGTCTGGATGATGGTTTATATTGTATAAAACCAATCCCTAATTCAACATATTAACACTTTGAAATGTTCGAGTTGCCGAACCTAAGAATAAAAAGCAAAAAGATTTCTCACGAAAATAACACATATCTTCTGGCACCTTAGACTTGGTCACATTAACCTAAATAGGATTGAAAGGCGGTAAAGGATGGTCCTTTGCGTGAGCTAAAGTTGGCGAGCTTCGATACTGTGAATCTTGTTTGGAAGGTAAAATGACCAAGAGACCTTTTTGACAAAAGGGTAAGAGCTACAGAACCCCTACAGCCGATACATTCGGGATGTATGTGGACCGTTAAACGTCCAAGCTAGAGGAGGATAATAATATTACGTCACCTTTATTGGCGACTATTCGAGATATGGTTATGTTTACGATGCAACGGGAATCCGAAACTTTTGGAAAGTTTAGAGAATTCCGGCAGAGATTGAAAAACAATTAGGTAAACCAATCAAGACACTTGATCGGATCGGGGGTGAATACCTGGACCAAGAGTTCCGGATTTCTTGATTGAAGAAGGTGTGTATCCCAATTAGTTGCACCCGGTACACCACGGCCGAGAATGGTGTGGCGAAAGGAGAAATCGGACTTTGCTTGACATGATGAGATCAATGTTGAGTTATTCATCACCGCCTACCTCTTTTTGGGGTTATGCCTAAAAACCATTTGTATATTTCTGAATCTAGTTCCATCTAAATCTATACCTACGACACCCCTTAGAGTTGTGGAATGGTCAAAAACCTAGTTTGAGACACATTCGCATATGGGGGGTGTCGGCAGACATGTCTTTGAAGGGAAAGACCGGGAAGTTGGAACCAAAGTCAAGTATGTATGTTTGTGGGATATCCCGATGGGACAAAGGGAGGGTTTCTTTATAGTCAAAGATCAAAAGGTGTTTATATCGACAAATGCCACATTTCTGGAGCATGACTATATGATAGATTTTAAACCCAGAAGTAAGATAGTATTAGAAGAATTACTTTCCGATGGGATCGGACCACAATCGACAAGAGTTGTCGGACCACTCGGAGAAAAAGACCACGGTTCCTAATCGAGACTCCAGTGCACCGTCGTAGTGGGAGGGGTAAGCACGTTACCCGACGTTATACCGAAGCCCAAATCGTCACTGCTGATGACGGTAAGGAGGATCCATCGACCTTTAAGGATGCGATGGATGATTAAATAAGGAAGAATGGCAAGAAGCTATGAAACTTCGAGATGGAGTCTATGCACTCTAACCCGGTCCGGCAACTTGTAGATCTACCGAAGGGTAAAACCCATTGGATGCAAGTGGATCTTCAAGAGAAAGAGAGGATGGATGGAAAAGTAGAGACTTTTAAAGCAAGGCTAGTGGCTAGGGTTATACCCAAAAGGAGGAGTTGACTATGAGGAAACTTTCTCCAAAGATATGCTTAAGTCCATCGGATACTCCCCCGCCATAGCATATTTTTGACTATGAGATATGGCGGATGGACGTCAAGACAGCTTTTCCGAATGGCTATCTTGATGAAACCATCTATATGGATCGGCGGAGGGTTACATAGTGGAAGGCCAACAGCGAGAAAGTCTGCAACCGCAAGGTCCATTTATGGACTGAAGCGAGCTTCTAGATCATGGAACATTAGGTTTGATGAGGCTGTAAAGTCTTATGGATTTGATCAAAACATTGATGAACCATAAGTCTACAAGTACAAGAAAGAAGAGAAAGTGGTCTTCTTAATTCTTTACGTCGATGACATCCTACTCATTGGGAATGATGTGGGAATGATGGCCGGATGTAAAGGAGTGGTTAGTGACCAATTCCAAATGAAAGATTTAGGAGAGGCAAGCTATGTTCTTGGGATCAAGATTATTCGAGATCGCAAGAAAAAGCTTTTACATTATCACAAGCATCTTATATAGACAAAGTATTGTCTAGGTATTCGATGCAAAACTCAAGAAAGGGAATTTGCCTTCTAGGCATGGTATTCATCTTTCTAAGGAGCAATGTCCAAAGACCCATGGCAGGAAGAAGATATGAGAAGGTATCCCTACGCTTGGTGTGGGAAGCCTTATGTATGCCATGTTGTGTACAAGACCCGGATATACGCTTTGCGGTGGGGTAATCGATCGCTACCGGTCCAACCGGATTAGATCATTGGGTTGCGGTGAAGTGTATTCTCAAGTATCTTAGGAGAACGAGAAACTATATGTTAATATATTCCGGAGAAGATCACATCTCTCACCGGATACCACCAGTTCGATTTCCAATCGAGATAGAGATAGTCGACAGTGGAACATACGGATCTGTGTTCACTCTTAATGGAGGAGCCGTGGTATGGAGAAGTATAAAGCAAAAGTGTGTTGCTGACTCTACCATGGAAGGCGAATATGTTGCGAACATGAAGCAAAAAAAGAGCTACATGGCTCGGGAAGTTCTTAAGCGATCTGGAAGTTGTTCCCGATATGGATAAACCAATTAAAACTCTCTTGTGACAACGATGGAGGCGGTGGCTAATTCAAAAGAACCTAGAAGCCATAAGAGTGCGAAACATATAGAAAGGAAATATCACTGATCGGAGACATTGTGGATAGAGGCGATGTAAGCGGTTACAAGATCGCGTCGAGAGGACAACCTTGTCACCCGTTCACCAAGACATTGCCATTGAATGTATTTGATCGGCACTTAGATGGATTTGGGATTAGAGACATGACACACCCTTTAGGACAAGTGGGAGATTGTTGGGAATAGTGTCCACGAAAGCATGAGATGTAAAAGGATATTTATTATTTATTTAATAAAATAGTTTATTCATCATTTTATGTGCATATATTTATGAATATTTTATGAATATCAAATAAAATTCCTTGATTATTTATGTAACCTTAAACATGGTATATAAGTGTTATATACAAGAGGATAATGTTTAAAGATAATAATCAAAATAACTGTTTCATAATGAATTTAATTAAAGTTCGGAATCTTTAATTAAAACATTATTAATACATGTCATTCCATTTAGAATGGAGCAATGTTATCCGCCTTTATTAATATGGCGAGATATTGAATGAGTGTATTTCGCATAATGAGATTATGTGGAACATGGACACTTGAGACACAATATGAATTTCTAATAATTTCCGTTAAGCATAGAAATTCTAATTGAGTCTACCGATAGTCATATATAGAATGATCTTAATCACGAGTTCTTAACAAACTCCTATTTATGGATTTATGTCTTTTGATTTACTCGATGGATTCGAAACCCTGAATCCTATTCCTTGTATTTTGGAGACATAATGAAATAGGTAGCTGGGAATGTTATTATACGAGATGGAATCCATTCCTTCTTGAGAGAAAGCGGATAAATAATTCTCTTGAGTGTTGATTCGGTACTTGGATTAGTAAGAGCGCTCTGGTTCATGAATTTGTTTTATGAATCACTATCCATTAGAGAATCAATGGTACTCAAGGATAAAGATGTAATTAGAGGTTAACAGTTCTACCCGACTCTAATTATGAATTATTTATGGAGGATCGATCTATATGCAATGACTATATCAAATGGACACTTCACGGTTTAGAAGTAATTAATGTCTATAATTCCGAGAGTGCAATTCCAAGTTTATAGTGGAGTAACTATTGGATTAATAGAATTAATTAATTAATTAAAGTGTTTAATTAATTATTAATTTTATTGGAGCTCAAATTATAGGTCCATTAGTCCCCGTCGTCCCTTGTAATTCTACCCGGACACAAAGGGGCAAAATGGGAATTTTAGAATTACGAATTCTAAAATTAAATACTCAAGAATAATTAATTGAGAATTAATTATTATTTAAATAATGAGATTATTTAAATTTGAATTTGAACATATCTAGATTTATCCATTTAAACTTATTTGATAAGTTGTTTAATTTAGAATTCAAATTAATTTAAGTTTGACTTAAATTCGAATTTGAATCAATTAAAATTGAACTACTTGGATAATGGATAAAATATCTTCCTTCCTTATCTTATTTAGGTGCCACACACAAAGGGATAAAACCCTAGGGTGGCCGGCCAACTAAGGGATAAGGGGAAGGGATTTTTTGTTCCAAATTCAAAATTGGAGATAAGGATTTGATCCTATTTTGAAGATTGACTTCTTCTTCTTTAAATATGAGATAAATGAAAGATTGTGTGACAATCTTAAAACACTTTTCAGCCCTAGTTTCCTAGTGTGGCCGAAATTTCTCATAGCTAAGAGAGAGAAAATATTTTTCTCCAAAAATTCCACATCGTGCATGCGTTGGTGTTTGTGGAAATTCGAGTGTTTTAGAAACCGTTTTGTCTCCGTGTGCCCACACACACACGTCTCACGTGGAATCAAGGAATTGACGTGGAAGACTTTGGTGTTCTAAACAAAAGAGCTTGGATCTAGGACTGTTGGTGGTCAAAAAAAATCAAGATATCATCCGAGTCGGCTACAAGGTATTTTTTTCGGTTGATCCTTGAATCTTATAAATTAATGAGATTAATTTATTGGTGCATAAATTAATATAATCTATAGAGTATCTCAAAAGTTTTATGAAATTTTTGTGATACACGATCCGCCTTTCCGCTGCGTTTTCGCCGCCGAATTCGATTCGGCAACCAACATCATCAACAGTGGTATTCACCATGCCTTATGGTTAAATAGCATTAGCCTTCCATTCCTATCGTTGCTGACAGAGCTTTTTCTGGCCGCTAGAGTGGCCCTACCGGATGCACACCTTGAGAAGCCCATTCAGGCTTTTGATCTCAACAACATCATCATCACTTCCGGGCGGCCTCGAGCAAGATGGAGGTGCGATCATCCGCAAATCCCCACATACCAAAAGCGCGGAAGTGACCACTATGTCTCGCGATGACTTAGCTGGTCGGGTTGATCGGCATGAGGAGTAGATTGCCGATCTCTCAGTCGATCCGCCTTGACTAGGAAGCGGATCATTGAGTTGGCGAGCACCACACTGCTTGCTTGACATCATTGGAGCAAGCAACGCCCAAACTTCGCATTGATCTTGGTCTCGGCATCAAGCTATTCCCATGTCCCTCATTTCCCCGAGCACATCGGAGGACTTATTGGCTGGACTTCTAGCAACAACTTGATCCGACCATCAATAGCGACAACCTGATTTCCAGCCACCACCACCTCCACACGACATGGATGATGACCACCCTTAGGAGACGAGAGTCATATCTTGCCTCCTAAGTATTCTTCACCACATTTTCATTGTTTGCTTCTATTTTACTAACATTGAGGACAATGTAATATGTAAGTGTGGGGAACTATTGGATTGCATCAATACTTGTTATTCGGTTTGTGTTGTTAGTTTGTTCGGTGAGTTGTTTTTACGCTCCTGGTGATCAATGAACCAATGAAAACATTATCTCGATTTCCACTGAGTTTTTTGCAATGTGTCGTTTGTTAATTTTGTGTGCTTGACAATTGGTGAGCATGAAACACTCTAGTTCTCGCAAGAAAAGACCTGATCACTAACCATTTAGGGACCTAGAGGAAAATTATTCAATTAATCAAGTTCATGGTACATTAAGGATTCTAGAACTCAACTTAGGGAAACTCGAGGTGAAATCCTAGGCTAGCTAGTCAGCGGAGAAATGATTTAGGCATTCTTTTGGAGCAATTGAGCCTTTCTATGCCTACCTTTTGGATTATATCCCTTGAATGTCCCCTTTGAGCCTTAGCCTGTTTTTGCTTTACCCACATTTATACAACACTCACCTACTACGATAAATATCATTTTCCCTTCCCCTTGACTCTAGGCATATTTAGTTGGAAACCTGGCCATCGGAGGGCACATTTAGGTAATGCTACTATGTCAAAAGAGCTTTGTGCACCCCTTGAGATAGCTTGCTAGGTTGATAGTCTAGTAAGTTAACTTGAGTTTTGGTCTACATTTGAGTGAAGGACCTGAGAACTTCCTCATCTTGTTTACAAACCTGAGGGGTGATTTTGTTAGGGGAAAACTATGTTAAAAAAAAAAAAAAAAAAAAAAAAAAAAGAGAATTTTTTTTAATTTGTTTCTATTAAGTTCTCCGTTTTGGTGCTTGTACATGAGTGGTTATTGTGAGAATAATTCAAGTGTGGGGTGTTAGGAACTCAATTGTGAGCTTGAGGTCGGGAAGCTATATGCCTAGGGTTTTTGAGCCAAAAGTCCATTTCTCAACCACCTTTAGCCCTAGCCGAACATTACAAACTTGCAAAGTCCTTTTGATCTCAAGACTCATTTAACCTACATTAGTGGAGGCGGGAACTGAGTTGGGCCTATGGAATCCTAAGCTTTGAGTTACTTAATCATGTAGTTGAATAAGTGAATCCGGGTTCCGAATGGTTAAGTGTGAGGTGGGAGACTTGAGTGTTTTTTGCATCCAACATGTAGAAATTCTAGAACATCACAAGGGATGTGCCTTGCATAAAAAACTCGAGATTTTTAGGGGATGTTGAGGACCAAAGAATGATCATCGGGATATATGGAACACTCACTCTTTATTTGTGTTTTGTTGTTTTGTTTAGTTTTGTTTGATTTATTTTGTGTTAGGTTTAGATTTGTTAGCATTGCCTTTTGTGTTTTAGTTATTTTGTTCTTTTGTTTACATTGTTTTGCTCGGGACTAGCAAAAGCTTAAGTGTGGGGGTATTTGATAAGTTGATTTTTCATCAATTTATCCCCGTCATATATTGTAGTTTTTGAGCATATTTCAGTTAATTTGTCACTAGTTTTACGTTTGCGTTAATCTATTTTGTAGGATTTGCAAAGTGGAGAAAATCAAGTGAAAAAGAGAAAGAAGTCCATGAAAATCTCCAATTTGTGCGGGCTGCAGCGCATGAGAAGCCAGCTATAGCCTGAGACTTCCAGAGAGCATTCCAGAGAGCAGTCGATCTACAGGCTGCAGCGCCCCAAAGTGCACTGCAGCGCGCCTACCAGCGCGCCTACCAAATGTCTTTCACAGTCTTGGGGGTGGGTGTTGGTTGCCGAATCGAATTCGGCGGCGGAAACGCAGCGGAATAGTGGATCGTGTATAACAAAAATTTTCATAAAACTTTTGAGATACTCTATAGATTATATTAATTTATGCACCAATAAATTAATCTCATTAATTTATAAGATTCAAGGATCAACCGAAAAATACCTTATAAGCGACTCGGATGATATCTTGATTTTCTTTGACCACGAACAGTCCTAGCTCCAAGCTTTTGTGTTTAGAACACCAAAGTCTTCCACGTCAATTCCTTGATTCCACGTGAGCGTGCGTGTGGGCACACGTGAGACAAAACGGTTTCTAAAACACTCAATTTCCACAAACACCAACGCATGTACGATGTGGAATTTTTGGAGAAAAAATTTTCACTCTCTTTTTTTTTGCTATATGAGAATTCTGGCCACACTAGGAAACTAGGGCTGAAAAGTGTTTCAAAAATTGTCTCACAATTTTTCATTTATCTCATATTTAAAGAGAAGAAGTCAAACTTCAAAATAGGATCAAATCCTTATCTCCAATTTTGAATTTGGAACAAAAAATCCCTTCCCCTTATCTCTTAATGGCCGGCCACCCTAGGGTTTTATCCCTTTGTGTGTGGCACCTAAATAAGATAAGGAAGGAAGATATTTTATCCATTATCCAGTAGTCCAATTTTAATTCAGATTCAAATTCGAATTTAAGTCAAACTTAAATTAATTTGAATTCTAAATTAAACAACTTATCAAATAAGTTTAAATGGATAAATCTAGATATGTTCAAATTCAAATTTAAATAATCTCATTATTTAAATAATAATTAATTCTTAATTAATTATTCTTTGAGTATTTAATTTTAGAATTCCGTAATTCTAAAATTCCCATTTTGCCCTTTTATGTCGGTAGAATTACAAGGACGACGCGGGGACTAATGGACCTATAATTCTGAGCTCCAATAAAATTAATAATTAATAAAACATTTTAATTAATTAATTAATTCTATTAATTCAATAGTTACTCCACTATAAACTTGGAATTGCACTCTCGAAATTATAGACATTAATTACTTCTAAACCTGTGAAGTGTCCATTTGATATAGTCATTGCATATAGATCGATCCTCCATAAATAATTCATAATTAGAGTCGGGTAGAATCCGTTAACCTCTCGATTACATCTTTATCCTTGAGTACCATTGATTCTCTAATGGATAGTGATTCATAAAACAAATTCATGAACCAGAGGCGCTCTTACTAATCCAAGTACCGAATCAACACTCAAGAGAATTATTTATCTGCTTCTCTCTCAAGAAGGAATGGATTCCATCTCGTATAATAACATTCCCAGCTACCTATTTCATTATGTCTCCAAAATACAAGGAATAGGATTCAGGGGTCTCGGAATCCATACCGAGTAAATCAAAAGACATAAATCCATAAATAGGAGTTTGTTAAGAACTTCGTGATTAAGATCATTCTATATATGACCATCGAGACTCAATTAGAATTTCTATGTAATGAAATTATTAGAAATTCATATTGTGTTACTGCGTCCATGTTCCACATAATCTCATTATGCGAAATACACTCATTCAATATCTATTATATTAACAGTCACGGATAACACCGTTCCATTCTAAATGGGAATGATATGTATTAATAATGTTTTAATTAAAGATTCGAACTTTAATTAAATTCATTATGAACAGATTACTTTTGATTATTATCCTTAAACATTATCCTCTTGTATATAACACTTATATACAATGTTTAAGGTTACATAAATAATCAAGGAATTTTATTTCATATTCATAAAATATTCATAAATATATGCACATAAAATGATGAATAAACTATTTTATTAAATAAATAATAAATATCCTTTTACATCTCATGCTTTCAGGACACTATTCCCAACAGTGGGCAACTTTGAGATAAGTTCAATTTTGGGCTGATCAACCTCAATGCCTCTTTCAGAAACAACATGCCTGAAGACTATGCCAGATGGCACCATGAAATGACACTTCTCCCAGTTAAGCACAAGACTCTTCTCTTCACATCTCTTAAGCACAGATTCTAAGTTGAGAAGGCATGAGTCAAAGGAGTCACCGAAGGCGGTCAAATCATCCGTGAACACTTCTATACACTTCTCGACCATGTCGCTAAAAATGCTCATCATGCACCTTTAGAAGGTGGCTGGTGCATTACACAGCCCAAATGGCATACGCCGAAAAGCATAAGTACCAAAAGGATAGGTAAATGTAGTTTTATCCTGATCCTCTAATGTGATCTTGATCTGATAATAGCCTGAGTAGCCATCAAGAAAGCAATAGTAAGGATGACCAGCCACACGTTCTAGGATTTGGTCAATGAATGGAAGTGGGAAGTGATCCTTGCGGGTGGCGGCGTTCAGCTTTCGATAGTCAATGCATATTCGCCAACCCATCATAGTTCTTGTGGGAACAAGAGCCCCTTTCTCATTTTCCACCACTGTTACTCCTGATTTCTTAGGCACTACCTGAGTTGGACTGACCCACTTGCTATCAGCGACTGGATAGATGATTCCTGCATCTAGAAGCTTCAAGAATTCATTCTTCATGACCTCTTTCATCGTCGGGTTCAGTCTTCTTTGGGGATCCCTTCTTGGATTAACCCCATCTTCCAATTTGATGTGATGAGAGCAAATTAAGGGGCTAAAACCTTTAATGTCGACAATCGTCCAACCTAATGCCGATTTGTGTTCACGTAGCATGTCAACTAACCACTGCTCTTGAAATGCATCAAGTTTAGACGAAATGATGACGGAAAAGGTATCACCGACTCGGAAGACATGTTTGATTCTCGGGCGATTGAGCCGACTTGAGGTTTGGGGTCTCTTTGGTGGATGGTTTTGGCTCTTCTTTTTCTCTAGGTAGCTCTTTAAAGCGTGGTTGCCAAGGCTTGGTTCCTTTGCCTTGTGAGTCTTTGAAAATGGTGACATTGTTCGCAAACTCACAAGGACCGAACTCTCGACTTTAGAAATGCGGAGGAAATCATCAAGATCATCAAAATTGCTACACAACCCCAACCTCCTCTGAGACAAGTGTGTCAATTAGAAATGTTTGGGGGCACTTGTCATCATCACTTGGTTGCTTTGCAATGTGAAAAACATTCACCTCCAAAGTCATGGTCCCAAATGATATCTTCATCGGACCATTCCTACAGATTGATGAGAGCATTGGGCGTAGCAAGGAAAGGTCTTCGAGGATTATGGGAATCACGGACTCCATACTCACCATGCAGTTGAGTATCCAAGACTAGAAAGTCAACGGGGTAATAGAACTTATCAACTTGAACCAAAACATCCTCAACTATCCCCCGAGGCTTCTTGATTGATTGATTAATAACTGCAGAACCACGGATGTGGAGCTAATTTCTCCAAGACTAAGATGCGGTAGGCGGTATGGCATGAGGTTAACACTCGCTCTAGATCAAGCAAAGCTTGGCTAAACTCATGTGTCCCAATTTGACAGGAAATGGTGGGACAACCGGGATCCTTGTACTTGAGTGGTGTTTTCTGGTCGATCACCGCGCTTACCTGTTCTGTCAAGAATGTTGTCTTCTTGACATGGTGCTTCCTTTTGATAGAGCACAGATCCTTGATAACCTTAGCATAAGCAGGCACTTGCTTGATAACATGAAGCAAAGGAAGATTAATCTTCACTTGAGTCAAGTGCTCTAGGATCTCACTTTGGTGTTCCAGTACTTTCCAAGTTGGACGCAGAGCTTGGGGAAAAGGCGCCTTTACCGGAACATTTGTGGATTCCTTTATCTTCTTTGTCTTTGAGGGCCTCGATTTGCCTTGTCAAAGATTCAACTTGGGCTTTGAGGTTGTCCTCCTCCCTCAATTGATAGATTCCAACCGGTCGGGACCTATTGGTGCTGTCACTAGCACTAGGTCCGGTCCAAGTGTGAGCTTTTTCGGCTAAGTCGTTGAGATACTCAAAAGCCTCCTCGGGATCCTTTTGGAGAAATTCACCTTTGCACATCATCTCCACAAATTGGTGCTCTCGAATCGTGAGTCCTTCGTAGAAATAACTGATGAGGCGCCAACTCTCGTAACCATGGTGGGGACACTGATTTAACAGATCCTTGATGTGGCGGCCCACGCCCTCGCGGTGCGGTTGCCGTTGCTTATACTACTACTAATGGACTAAGTTATAGTATAATTCATTATTCGTTGTTAGACTATTGTCTCTTTAATTTACGTTCATATGCGGATAAATTTTTTTTCTTTACTTTAACCCTCGGGTTCTTAACATGTTATGTTGTTACACTAATAAACATATCTTGCTATTACTTTAAAGATTTGGATAATAAACTAGTTCCCGAAAACTTGTCTTAACTTATTACAGTCCGTTGTTCTTTACTAAGACAATGGTTGTAATATCTTCTTCTTAGAACTGAACATACATACTAATATTCTATATTACATTACTTTGCGGTGAATTTAATTTCTAAGCGGCGTAGTAGAGACCACTCCCATGTACCCATGACATTTCCGCCACCCTTGCCTCCGCATGTCCATCAAGCAAACCACTATATGACTGGCTGTTTCCTTTGTTACTTGCACACGTAAATTGATGAGCTAACGCTCGGCAAGTATAAACATGCAAACATCATAAACTAATAAAATTACATTAAGAGTTATGATGCAAATATGCTCGTGTGAAACATGCTTTAAACTTTTCTATCTTTTTGTTCTTATACGTGGGCTGGGCCCCTGCTTACTGTCTGGTCTAGTCAGAATCTCTACTCTTTGAGATTTTCCTCCCTTGCAGAGGCCGACGACCCGTCAGTCTTTTACTTTACTGGTCATTTCTTACTGTCTGGTTTAGTCAGAATCTCTACTCTGTGAGATTTTCCTCCCTTGCGAAGGCCGACGACCCGTCAGTCTTTTCCTTTACTGAATGATATGCAACGTTTCTCTACGTGCACATAATAACATAAAATGCATAATACTTCTTGCATACTTTAACTATGCATAAGGGTAATCATATGTCGCCCTTTTGCAATTTAGAGCGCTAAGCCCTCCAAACACGTATAATCACATGTAATCACATAGACTTAAGAACATAAGTAAATTCATAGTTCTAAGTCTAACTACAGCTTACTCGAGTCCAGACAAACATATATGTCTATACTTACCGTTAATCCTCTAGCATTCCCGCTTGCTGGAAGTTCTATCTTGTTGCTTGACTTTTTGCCAAAACACATTTCATGGAAATAGGTATTAACCACCTATTCCAAGCATCAAAATTTCTCATACTTGGATTCCTAAATCCAATTTCAACACATTTTTGAACTTAACCCCTCTAGGCGAATTCTAGATCAAGAGGCAAATTACACCTATTCGTGTATCTCGGTTTACGAATCTTAATCTATTCAATTCCGTGCTTTAAAATCATTACTCATTCTCGAGAATCAAATTCTTAATTCAATCTTTGACTAACTAGGTTTTTAGAAATTTACAGAGTTTCGCCTTGTTTTTTCTAGTTTCCCGAGTTTTCAATAACTCGTTCTACTTCCGATTTCGGTGCACCTTAGTCGATTCACATTCCCGAACACAAATTTCAACATAAAATGAACAACAACATTTTTCTCCATTTCTAGGGTATTCCGGAGTTTTAGTGTTAATCCAAAAATTTATTCAATCGTTTCCATACTTGCACGTTAAACTCCTATCATAGCCCCTAACAAAACCTCGATTTCGTTTTTCGGTTTCTGGTTTTTCGAGATGAGTTACTATTCATAAAAACGAAAAAGCATGCAGTTTCTCATAAAAATATGAAATCTTACCTTGGAAAGTTGAGATTCTCCGCTAGAATGCCTCGGGCTATGTTTCTACCGGACTGAACGGAAGAAATTTCGGCGAAAACGGGTGATTCCTTGATTTTCCCTTGATTGTCTCTCTTTTCTCTTTCTTTTTTCTAGTCTCTCGGCCACAGTTAGAAGAAGAAGCAAATGTGGCTTCTAATGTAATCCGTAGGCCCTTTTTAAGTGTAATATGAATACTATATTAATATTTCTAAAAATATCTCACTTTACTTTCTAAAATTAAATTAGAGAAATAACTTTAATTCCTATAATTTAATTCTACTAATTCTAATTAAGTTTAACACTTAATTTAAGTGGTTCCATGTTCCCCACATTTTTTTTGTCGAGACCAAACTTTCCGTTTTTCAAAACGAGTCTCTTTCTGGTACCGATAATTTCACACCCGTCACGGGTTCTATCTTTACTTTTACGGACTGCCCAACACCCTGGGTCAAATTTCTCATATTCAACCCACTTCTCTTGGGTATCTCAATAGTCAATTTCTTTTCTGAAATTTTCATTTTAAACGATCCAGAATTGCCCAAAACGCGCTCTCTCATACTGCGTTTTTTTTTTTTTGCAATTTCCGGCTTTAATCGACTCGGGAAAATTGCATTTCGGGAACTTTTGCCATTTTCCTTACTTCTAATATTTCTACTCTTTTTCTAACTGGTCATTTGGTCATTTACCAAATATTTCAGTTTTTCATAACTAAAATATACCCGTTAAAATTTCTAACTTTTAACCGATATTTCGCTATTCACAACTGATATTTACGAATTTTCTCTGTAAAAATGTTCGTATTATTACTTTACACTTTTTGGGTGATTTTAGCCCGTATATACAGTTTCTACACAACACTTTCCTGATTACATCAATATTTCTAGTACTTTCTGTTCCGGGAATAATTACAGTCAAATACCGGACTGTCCGAATTTGACTAAAATTTTCCCGGTCATTACATTCACCCCTCCTTAAGAAATTTTCGTCCCGAAAATTAGACCAACTAGGGGTACTTCTGTCTGATCTCTTCTTCTACTTCCCAAGTGGCTTCTGCAACATTTTGATTTTTTTCCACTGGACTTTAACCATTGGGATACTATGACTTCTGAGTTTCCTTTCTTCTCTGGCTAGAATTTGGACTGGTTGTTCCTCATAGGACAAATCTTCGTGAACCTGGATAGGCTCATACTGTAACACATGCGATGGATCTGAGATATACTTCCGGAGCATTGCTACATGAAACACACTGTGCATTGAGGCCAACTCTGGCGGTAGAGCTAGTCGGTAAGCTACCTTTCCTATTCTTTCAATGATCTCAAAAGGCCCTATGTAACGTGGACTCAGCTTACCTTTCTTCCCAAAACGCATCACACCCTTCATTGGTGCGACTTTTAGGAATACGGAGTCTCCTGAGAAAATTCAAGGGTCTCCGTCGTTTATCTCAGTATAACTCTTACGCCGGCCGAAATAGTCTCTAATCTTCTACGGATCTTTTGCCTTTGTCTCAACGGCCTCTTGAACAATTCCGTCTTGTGAAGCTGCTTTTCCCGAGTGTCATACCAATGAACTGGGGATCTACACTTCCTTCCGTAAAGTGCTTCATACGGGGCCATGCCGATGGAAGCTTGGTAACTATTATTATACGAGAATTCGATCAATGGCAACTTCATACTCCATGTGCCCTTGAAATCCACTGCGCATGCATGAAGCATATCTTCTAGGGTCTGAATGGTCCTCTCTGACTGCCCATCCGTCTGGGGATGAAACGTTGTACTATAGCATAATTCTGACCCCATCGCTTCCTGAACACTTCTCCAAAAATTGGAGGTAAATCGGTTGTCTCTGTCCGACACTATACTAACTGGTACTCCGTGTAACTTTACTACCTTAGCCACGTATAACTCAGCTAACCTCTCTAAGGAGTAAGTTATCTTGATCCGAACGAAATGCGCTGATTTCGTTAGCTGATCCACGACTACCCAAATGGCATCGTATCCCTCACTGGTTCTCGGAAGTCCGATCACAAAGTCCATGGCTAAGTGTTCCCACTTCCATTCCGGGATCTCTAGTGGCTGTAAGCTTCTAGCTGGTCTCTGATGTTCTGCTTTGACCTTCTGGCATGTCAGCGGCGACTAACATAGTCAACTATGTCATTCTTCATTCGCCTCCACAAAAATGTTGTTTCAAATCTTGATATATTTTGGTGGCACCTGGGTGTCTGGAATATGGCGTCTGTGCGCTTCCATGATATCCGCTTCTTGATCCCCTCTTGATCCGTACACAAATTCTTCTTTGGTATAGGAGAATTCCGTCCTTTGAAAGGCTGAAATTCGACCTTGCATTATCTACTATCTCCTTCTGTATCCATCCATAATTGGATCACCTTTCTGAGCTTCTCGTATCTCGTCCACAGAGCACAGTGCTGCAGCCTCGAAGAAGCTAACTTACCAGAGATTAATTCGAGGTCTAGGAGATTAATCTCTTGTTGAAGCTGCTTGGGCAACAATTTGGTCTCCACTGGAGTCCGTAGTGCTAGGTTTCTACTCAAAGCATCTGCTACTTGATTGGCTTTACCTGGATGGTAAAGGATTTCCCAATCGTAGTCCTTCACAAGTTCAAGCCATCGTCTTTGTCTCAAATTAAGCTCCTTCTGCGTGAAGAAGTACTTTAGGCTCTGATGGTCCGTATAAATTTGGCATTGAACCCCATATAGGTAATGCTGCCATAACTTGAGCACAAAAACTACTGCGGCTAACTCAAGATCATGCGTTGGGTAATTACACTCGTGATCCTTCAAAGGCGAGATGCGTAAGCAATGACCTTGCCATTTTGCATCAACACGGCTCCTAGTCCCATCTTTTGAGGCATCACTTGTAGATGTCAAATTTTTCTCCCTCTTCCGGGATCGTGACTACTTGAGCACTAATTAATCTTCTTTTGATCTCTCTGAAACTCTGTTTACATCTATCTGTCCATTCATACCTTCTATCTTTTCTGGTTAAGGCAGTGAGAGGAGCTGCAAGACAAGCAAATCCCTCCACAAACCTTCTGTAATACCCTGCCAATCCTAGGAAACTTCGAATTTCCATAACACTCTTTGGAACTGGCCACTTCTCAAATGCTTCAACCTTTGCTGGATGCATGGTGATTCCTTCCTTGGATACTACATGTCCGAGGAAGTGGACTTTATCTAACCAGAACTCGCACTTAGAGAACTTCGCATATAGCAGATGTTTCTTCAACGTGTGTAGTGCGATCCTCAAATTTTCTGCGTGCTCCTGTGGATCTCGTGAGTATATAAGGATGTCATCGATGAAAACAATAACAAACTTATCTAAATACTCTCTGAAGACATTGTTCATGAAGTCCATAAATGCCGCTGGGGCATTTGTAAGTCCAAACGGCATCACTAAGAATTCGTAGTGTCCATACCGAGTTCTGAATGCCGTTCTGGGAATGTCTTCTTCTCTAATCATGAGCTGATGATACCCCAATCGAAAGTCTATCTTCGAAAACGTGGTAGCTCCCTTCAACTGGTCGAACAAGTCATCGATTCGTGGCAATGGGTACTTGTTCTTGATGGTGACTTTGTTGAGCTCTCTATAATCTACGCACATCCGAAGCGTGCCATCCTTCCTTTTGACAAAGAGGACCGGAGCTCCCCATGGCGAGAAACTCGGTCTGATGAAGCCTTTGTCTAACATCTCTTGGAGTTGAACCCATAACTCTTTCAGTTCTACTGGAGCCATCCTGTACGGTGCTTTGGATATTGGTGCGGTGCCAAGGAGAAGCTCTATCTCAAAAGCTATTTCCCGATCTGGAGGAAGTCCTGGTAGTTCCTCTGGGAAAAACGTCTACGAACTCCTTGACTATAGGAACGTCTTCTGGTTGATGTTTCCCCTCTTGGTTCCTGTCCACCACATACGCCAAATATCCAGTGCATATGCTAGACATCAATCATCGAGCTTCTAGGGAACTAATAAAACGTCTGGGTGTCCTTGATGTGGAACTGATTACGCCCAAACATGTACAAAAACAAGCGGTCAATTGTAGTACAATTTGAACGGTCGATCCCACGAGGAAGTGTTAAATTGAACAAGAAATGATTAGCAAATAAAAAGCATTAAGAAAGTAAGCAATTAAACAAAGAAAAAGAATAAGTGTTTTTGATGATTTTTTGAACAATTTAAAATAGAGAAAATTCAATAAATAAAAGTGGTAAGGCTTTGAGAATCCTCCATATGCTTTGTTCACCTATTTGGATTTTGATTCATAAATTGACTCAATTGAAAGTTTCACATCCCAAACAATCAATCGGAAAATAAATAATTGAAGAACATATGAATTAGAAATGTATTCGAGTAAATAAAATTCTAACGTTTAGAATTAGGAAAAATTATCTTATGAGAAATCCAAGAGCGACAATATACCGTTGGCAATAATGCAGTAAAAGACTACTCATAAAATAATACCGATCGATATATAATATAATGCAACAATCACATAAAAAGAGCTTGACTAGATTTATATGAAAGTTGACAATAAAATATATTGATAAG
This sequence comes from Morus alba, assembly GCA_012066045.3. Lineage (NCBI taxonomy): Eukaryota > Viridiplantae > Streptophyta > Magnoliopsida > Rosales > Moraceae > Morus > Morus alba. The sequence goes on from JABXEQ010000015.1 coordinate 3,571,086, forward strand.
AAGAAGAAATATGATAAAAGAAAATTATTTACTCAAATGTATAAAACTTACAAACCATTGGAGAATCAAAAATCCAAATAAATTCACTACACATATAGGATCATCTCTAGCCTCACCTAAATACTCTAGCCTAACTTGTACATAATTCTCATAAAATTCTAAAAAAAAAGTATGAGAATAAGAACAAGAAAATATGTGAGAATTTAGGCTCTAAAAAATCTAACTCTTAATCACCTTGATAATGATCCTATTTATAGAGTTTGGATGTGTTAAAAATGTAAAAACCGGATCCTAATTAATGAGTTACAAGGCTTAATCGGGGAGAAAAATCATCACATTTCTGAAAGTGGGACACGTGTAGGATGGCGATTCGCGTGCGGGAGAGGAAGTGCTGCACAGCTAGGCCACGCGGAGAAATCCTTGACGCGCACGGGAGAAGAAGTCGCGCGGAGAGGGAGCAGGTGGGACGCGTGGCGTGAGTCGACTGGAGGGAGCTGGAACGCGGGACCCACGCGGAAGAAAGAGAGAATGCGGGTGACGCACGCGTGAGGGCAACTCGCGCGGAGAGTGGGCGGTGTACGCCAGGCGCGCGTCTGTGAGGGGACAGTTGGGTCCCACCGGGCTGCGGTGCGCAGTGGTTGACACGTGGCGTGGGCTGGCTCGTGGCTTCTCAGCTCGGCTCGCGGCTTCTCGGTTCGGCTGGGCTAGCTGATGGGCTGATGGGCTTTGGGCCGGATTGGGCTTTTCTTGGGCTCAACTTTTGGGTTTTGCTTGGTAAACTAGCCAAATTCAATTGTTTTCTTCAAAAACCTGAAAAATAAAATAAATTCAATTAAAATTAAATCCTCTAAACTTAGGAATATTTGAAATTAAAATCACAAATTTGATAAAATAGTTTGACAATTATGAACATTAAAAGTGCAAATTCGTGCACTTATCAGGAACCCATGTACTCAAACATCTGTTCTCCTTCTGGCTGAAAAACTACCTTTTTCTTTCTACAGTCTATTGTAGCATTATACTTTCCTAGAAAATCCATTCCTAGGATCACATCATAATCTACTAAGTTCAGTACAACTAGGTCCACACTTAGTTCTCTTCCCTTTATCTCTCTTTGGGCACGGACGTAACCAGTGACTAGACAACAACACGTCACCTGATGGTAGTGCTGTCTTAAAGGCTTGCCCTATCCTCTCTTGAGGATGTAGTAGTTGTTTAACAACTTCTACTGATGCAAATGTATGTGTGGCCCTCAAATCAAATAATGCTCGTCTTGGGGGACATGGGCAATAATGGTGACTGTCACTACATTGGACGTGCCTACCTCAGCTTCCTCCTTAGTGTATGTCATTAAGTGAGCATTGGCACATGGAGCAACTTCTACTCTGTTCGGTGAGGGTCGAGAATACCCTCTGCGCTTGCATGGCGTGAAATTGTGGGCCCGGTGGCCTTTGTGGAGCCATTCCAGGAGATCCTGCTTTAAACGAACAATGCCTTGCATAATGTCCCTTCTGTCCATACATATAGCATACATATGTGCGGTTTACATTCTCCCAGGTGTTTCTTTCCACAGTCGGCAGATAGGAACACTAGGACTGGTATCTTGATCACCCTACATTTGGGGTTTCGGCGATTACGATTGCGATTCCCTTTCCTCTTCTTTGGGGTTTCTTTGGTTCCCCACATCCGGTTTTGATCCTCGGTCGCTCACGGCTTTCTTGGCTTTGTGGATTAGCACCGAGCTCGCTTAGTAGGTGCCTCGTGCCTTTTCTCTCTGTTTCTTCTTGTCTTCCCACATCTTAGCCCGTTCCTCTCTAGATTTGGCAATGTTATGCTCCGCACATATCGCGCTCGATTCACTAGATCGGCTACATGGTTGGTGGATACTCCCCACTTTCCACAATGGTGGCTATATCTCCTCGGAGCATATTAACTATCCTCCTAACCTTTTCTTCCTCTGTTGGAACCAATTGAGAACATAGTCGTATAACCGATCAAATCGCGCAGATGCTTCTACAACTGTCAGTGCCACAATTAGAATTGTTGAACTCATTTTGCTTGAGTCTTGAGGCATCTACGTTGTAATACTTACGGTTAAATTCCATAGGAATTCATCCCACAACATCATCTCACATTCCTTCGGTGCACATTGATTCCCACCAATAGCGGGCATCCTTCTTTAATATGAAAGTTGCGCCTTCAATCTTCTCTTTGTCCGTGAGTTCCATAAACTAAAACACTGTCTGAATGGATGCTAACCATTCCTCAGCTTCAAGTGGATCTGTTGACCCATCGAACTCTGGAGGTGACATTCTGTTAAACGTCACATACAATGGTTCCCTTGGGACCATTTCTCGGTGCCTCATCTCACCCCTTACTGGCTCTTGGGGTTTAACCCTCTCTGCGGGTTGCTCAGGTTGGGTGACTTGTGTTGGCACCGCTGAAGGGGGTGCTCCTCTAACTTTCTTGACCACCTGTATCAACCCCGGGTAAGCAATTCTCATGTTGTCTACTTTCCTCGGCCTAAGTCACTATTTGCCCCCTCGGACTTGCTACTTCTTGACTAGGTCTGGTGTTGGAGGATTCTATTATGCTTGTGTTCTCTTTGGACGTGTACGAACCATGTTGCTATGTCTATATTAATCAAAAGAGCAACATCGCTAGTCTAAGTGCAAAAAGAACTGCTTCAAAAGTTCCTTAACTTGCAATACTTTAAACTGTAATTCATTCTCATATCAACTAGCAAAACATACATTCTATATCTTTTCCTATTATGCATGCCCCATATCATGCATATCACATCATATACAAATCATCACAAAAGTAAAGGTTTTTAAGCCTTTCATTCAAATCTATTATGTATGTCCCATTTCATACATATCACATCATACATAAAACATCGTTAGTCTAAGTTTCTCACAACTATTTTCATAACCTTGCGTCATATTTAAATAAATAAGACGCTAAGTCCTAACTTAATCCTCATCATCTAAGTGTTCCTCAGGATCCTCCTCCGGATCCTCCTCAGGGTCTTCTTCCGAATCCTCTTTGGGATACGACTGAGGGTTTCCACTAGCTTCCTCACCAACAGTCCCAACGTAGGTCCATCTTCGCCGAACGGCCATAGGCTCGTCCGCTGCCTCTATCTTGGGTCTCGGTCGTTGTCAAGAGGTAGTCGCTTCCACGTCATGTCTCCTAATACGGGTATTGAAAAACAGGAAGTCTCACCTAACCGCCGCTGGCCTTGTCCTCTCCTCTAACAGTTGGCGCTCACAATGCTTCGCCTCGGCAATAAATTGTGTGAGGGTCTGATCTGATCGTGGAACTAGCCGATGCTGGTACTCTTCCGTCAGACCTCTCCATAGGATCTGACATCGCTCCTCCTCACGTAGATTGAAAATTCGATTCAGAGCTAGTACCTCTATCAAAACTCTCACTATATAGGCTACAACGGCCTCATCCAATCTCACACTAGCCCTCTCGGCTTGTATGATAAACTCTCGAGCTTGGGTGTAGGTCACGGCTACACTCACCTGGCTCTGTGTCTCTCCACTCTACTGTGGTGCCGACTCTGATGGCATGACCTGGGGAAGAAACTGATGCTTCAACATGTGGCAAAACTCTTCCAATTGCATCTCTGCTATTTCATCCTCATCCAAAGCTTGCCAAAAGATTAGGGCATTGCCCTCTAACAGATTTACTGCAAGTACAATCCACTCCTTTCGAGCTATGTCACAGGGTCGCATCACGTACTCAACACGGTGCAGCCAATCCCTAATTCTAGTGGGATGTGAAAGCCCATCAAAGGAAGGTGGATTACAGGTGTAGAACCTGGTTGCGGCTCGACCTGTAGTCAAAACAACTCCACTTGCTCGGTGTGCAGCCTCGGCCGCCATGGGCTCTTGAGCCCTTAACTCTCGATCCACTGGTGGATGGCTATATCTAGCAGGAGTGGGTAGCGACCTTTTTGTTTGTCGGAACCGTGACATTAGAAACATTCTTACCCGTCCCCACAATGTGTTCTCTTGTGGTGTGGGCGCTAACCGGGATGATGGATATGATCGATCCATTAGTACCTGTTCGGTCTTGCCAAAAGAAATAAGCAATTCTTAGTTTTAGTTCATAAACTAATTTACCTGGACTGCGCAGAAGCATAGGAGCGGGACTTGTCATGGCAGGAGTAGGAACGCCGCTCTGATACCAACTGTGGCGCCCCATGCCCTCGCGGCGCGGTCGCCGTTCCTTATACTACTACTAATGGACTAAGTTATAGTCTAATTCATTATTCGTTGTTAGACTATTGTCTCTTTAATTTACGTTCATATGCGGGTAAAATTTTTTTTCTTTACTTTAACCCTCGGGTTCTTAACATGTTATGTTGTTACACTAATAAACATATCTTGCTATTACTTTAAAGATTCGGATATCAAACTAGTTCCCGAAAACTTGTCTAAACTTATTACAGTCTGTTGTTCTTTACTAAGACTATGGTTGTAATATCTTCTTCTTAGAACTAAACATACATACTAATATTCTATATTACATTACTTTGCAGCGGAATTTAATTTCTAAGCGAGCGTAGTAGAGACCACTCCCGTGTACCCATGACATTTCCGCCACCCTTGCCTCTGCATGTCCATCAAGCAAACCACTATATGACTGGCTGCTTACCTTTGTTACCTAGACACGAGTAAACTGATGAGCTAACGCTCAGCAAGTATAAACATGCAAACATCATAAACTAATAAAAATTACATTAAGAGTTATGATGCAAATATGCTCGTGTGAAACATGCTTTAAACTCGCTTTCTATCTTTCTGTTTTTACTACGTGGGCCTGGGCCCTCGCTTCTTGCCTAGTCTAGTCGAATCTCTACTCTTTGAGATTTTCCTCCCTTGCGGAGGCCGACGACCCGTCAGTCTTTTACTTTACTGGTCATTTCTTACTGTCTGGTCTAGTCAAAATCTCTACTTTGTGAGATTTTCCTCCCTTGCGGAGGCCGACGACCGTCAGTCTTTTTCTTTACTGAATGATATGCAACGTTTCTCTACGTGCACATGATAACATAAAATGCATAATACTTCTTGCATACTTTAACTATGCATAAGGGTAATCATATGTCACACTTTTGCAATTTAGAGCACTAAGCCCTCGAAACACGTATAGTCACATGTAATCACATAGACTTAGGAATATAATTAAATTCATAGTTCTAAGTCTAACTGCAGCTTACTCGAGTCCAGACAAACATATATGTCTATACTTACCATTAATCCGCTAGGATTCCCGCTTGCTGGAAGTTCTTTCTCGTTGCTTCGGCTCTCGTGCCAAAACCTGTTTCATGGAAATAGGTCTTAACCACCTATTCCAAGCATCAAAATTTCTCATACTTGGATTCCTAAATCCAATTTCAACTCATTTTTTAATTTAACCCCTCTAGGCCGAATTCTAGCTCAAGAGGCAAATTACACCTATTCGTGTATCTCGATTTTTGAATCTTAATCTATTCAATTCCGGGCTTTAAAACTGTTACTCATTCTCGAGAATCAAATTCTTAATTCAAAGCTTACTAACTAGGTTTTTAGAAATTTCAGCAGAGTTTCGCCGTGTTTTTTCTAGTTTCCCGAGTTTTCAATAACTCGTTCTACTTCCGATTTCAGTACCTATAGTCCAGATTCACATTCCTGAACACAAATTTCAACATAAAATGAACAACAACATTTTTTCTCCATTTCTAGGGTATTCCGGATTTTTAGTGTTAATCCAAAAAAATTTGTTCAATCGTTTCCATACTTGCACGTTAAACTCCTATCATAGTCCCTGACAAAACCTCAGTTTCGTTTTTCAGTTTTATGGATTTTTTCCGAGATGAGTTACTATTCATAAAAATGAAAAAGCATGCAGTTTCTCATGAAAATCTGAAATCTTACCTTGAAAAGTTGAGATTCTTCGCTAGAATGCCTCGGATTATGTTTCTACCGGACTGAACGGAAGAAATTTCGGCGAAAACGGGTGATTCCTTGATTTTCCCTTGATTTTCTCTCTTTTCTCTTTCTTTTCTCTAATAACTTTAATTCCCATAATTTAATTCTACTAATTCTAATTAAGTTTAACACTTAATTTAAGTGGTTCCCTGTTCCCCACATTTTTCTTGTCGAGACCAAACTTTCCGTTTTTCAAAACGAGTCTCTTTCCGGTACCGATAATTTCACACCTGGTATAGGTTCTATCTTTTTTCCTTTACCGAAGCACTCTGGGTCAAATTTCTCATATTGAACCCGTTTCTCTTGGGTATCTCAATAGTCAATTTCTTTTTTTTCTGAAATTTTCATTTTAAACAATCCAGAATGCCCAAAAACGCGTACTCTCGCGGTACTTTTTTTTTTCGGTTTCCAAATTTTAATCGACTCGGAAAAATTACATTTTGTGAACTTTTGCCATTTTCCTTACTTCTAATATTTCTACTCTTTCTCTAACTGGTCATTTGGTCTTTTACCAAATATTTCAGTTTTTCATAACTAAAATATACCCGTTAAAATTTCTAACTTTTAACCGATATTTCACTATTCACAACTGATATTTACGAATTTTCTCTGTAAAAATGTTTGTATTATTACTTTACACTTTTCGGGTGATTTTACCCCATATATAAAGTTTCTACATAACACTTTCCTAATTACATCAATATTTTTACTACTTTCTGTTCCAGGAATAATTACAGTCAAATAGCGAACTGTCCGAATTTGACTTAAAATTTTCCCGGTCATTACACTTGAACCGTTCCCAAACTTGATACAGAGTTTCATTGTCCTTTTGGGTAAAGGTCAAGATCTGTCGCTTCAGACCATTGGTCTTATGGTGAGGGAAATACTTGTTGAAAAATGATGTCGTCATTTCTTCCCAACTTCCAATAGACTTAGGTCGTAGAGAATACAATTAGCTTTTAGCCTTTTCCTTCAAAGAGAAAGGAAAGAATTTCAATCGCATAGAGCCTACGACTTCAGCTTAGTTGTGAAAAGTGGCCACTACTTCTTCAAACTCCCTAATATGAACGTATGGATTCTCGCTCTCTAACTCGTGAAAGGTCGGCAGGAGTTGGATCATGCTCGACTTTGAAATCTAAATTCGCATATTAGGGGAAACATTATGCATGACGGTGTGGCCGCACGCGTAGGGGTGGAGATAATCGCTTCAACGTCTTCTCATCGGACCTCCTCGCTTTGAGCCATTGCGAACGGATTTGCAAATGCTAAGGAGGTCTGGGGTCGAGGGAGGACTAGAAGTGTGGGAAGAAGGTTCACTAGGGTTCTCTGTTCTTATTGCGAATCTCCCTAATTCGCCTCTATAACGATTCATTCGCCCTATAACGTTTTAGCTTTTTTTTTCTTTTGTTTTTTTTTTTTTATAATCAAAAAGAAAATAATTATATAGTAACGTAAATTGTAACCACCGAGAGTGCTCCCAGGAAAGACTATAGCTCTTGGATCAATGAATAGTCTCCTAGACAGAAAGAACATTCCCGAAAGATTGGTGGGGCGAGGCCCGCTTAAGTACCAACTTTCCTAAACAGAACTCCCTCAGATTATACTTTCCACGTAACTACACAATTATTCTCAAAATCAATTATTAAATTTTATTGAGTAAATTATGAAATGTAATCTAATTAATGGAAACTATTCCTAAAGTCAAAAACCTAAATCTACCAAATTATGAAAATCCTAGATTAGGAATCTAAATTAGGCAATTAATTACAATCCTAGTTATAATCCTAAGAGTTAATGAAACTATAAAAGGAAAAATTTAAAAAGGCAACAATTAAAATATACAAATGAGGAAACAAAATAAAATCCTAATTTACTAAAAATAAAAGATTACAAAATGAAATCACAATTAATTTTAAAACTAAAAAGGGAAAAAAAGAATTAAGAATAAAAACAAATTCTAAGTGTGAGATTTTTTTATTTTCTTTTAAGAAGAAAAACAAATGAAGAACGTGTGGAATTTTAAGAATAAAAACAAATGAAGAACGTGGAAAGAATTTTTTTTTTTTTTTTTTTTTTTTTTTTTTTTTTTTACAAACAAATATAAATAAACAAAAAGTCAAAGCGAGAAACTCTTTTTTTAAAATTTTTTTTTGTTTTTTTTTGTTTTTTGCAACTAGCCAAACAAAACCCAACAATTCTAATCAATAAAAACGTAATAATACATATGTAATACTAGCAAAGCTGAAAGAAAAAAAAAAGTAATTGTCAAACCAATTAAGTAAACGGAAAACAAAATGATTGTCAGACAACATTCAACATTTTTTTTTTTTTTGAAACGTGCCAAGCAAAAAAATAAATAAATAAATAAATAAAAGATGAATAGTACCTACCTCTTTGACTAATTATTTACTGAACAATCTTGTTGATGCATCTCTCCGGCAACGGTGCCAAAATTTGATTACGCCCAAACGTGTACAAAAATAAGCGGTCAATTATAGTACAATTTGAACGGTCGATGCCACGAGGAGGTGTTAAATTGAACAAGAAATGACTAGTAAATAAAAAGCGTTAGGAAAGTAAGCAATCAAACAAAGAAAAAGAATGAGCATTTTTTATGATTTTTTTTTTGAACAATTTAAAATGGTGAAAATTCAATAATAAAAACTTGTAAGGCTTTGAGAATCCTCCATATGCTTTGTTCACCTATTTGGATTTTGATTCATAAATTGACTCAATTGAAAGTTTCACATCCCAAACAATCAATTGGAAAATAAATACTTGAAGAACATATGAATTAAAAATGTATTCGAGTAAATAAAATTTTAACGTTTAGAATTAGGAAAAATTATCTTATGAGAAATCTTAGAGCGATAATGTACCGCTATAATACACCGCAAAAAAAGACTACTCATAAAACAATACCCATCAATATATAATATAATGCAATAATCACATAAAAAGAGCTTGACTAGATTTATATGAAAGATGACAATAAAATATATTGATAAGAAGAAGAAATATGATAAAAGAAAATTATGTACTCAAATGTATAAAGCTTACAAACCATTGGAGAATCAAAAAATCCAAATAAGTTCACTACACATATAGGATCATCTCTAGCCTCACCTAAATACTCTAGCCTAGCTTGCACATAATTCTCATAAAATTCTAAAAAGAAAGTATGAGAATAAGAACAAGAAAATAAGAGAAAATGTATGAGAATTTAGGCTCTAAAAAAATCAACCCTAATCACCTTGACAATGGTTCTATTTATAGAGTTTTGAGAATGCTAAAAAGCTAAAAAAACTGGATCCCAATTAAGAAGTTACAAGGCTTAATCGGGGAGAAAACCATCACGTTTCTAAAGAGGGGACACATGTCGCAAGTTGATTCGCGGCGGGAGAGACGTGGTGCACAAACCGACCACGCGGAGGGAGACCGACGACGGGGAGAAGAACTCGCTGGGGAGGGAACGGCGCCAAAGCGCCGCCAGACGCAACGGAGAGCTGGACCCCACCGGGACGCTGGCGAGATGTGGCTAGAGGGATGCTGGAACGCGGGACCCACGCGAGAGGAAAGGAGATCCAGTGTGACGACGCGGAGGAGACTCGCCCAGGAGAGGATCCGCGGCGCGTTGCGCGCGCTTGCTAGGGGACACTGGTCCCACGGACCGCGGTGCGGCAAAGTGGTCGACACGTGGCGGCTAGGATGGCTCGCGGCTTCGGCTCGGCTAGGGCTGGATGATGGGCTGATGGGCTTTGGGCCGAATTGGGCTTTTCTTGGGCTCAACTTTGCGTTTTGCTTGGTAAACTAGCCCAAATCCAATTGTTTTCTTCAAAAACCTAAAAAATAAAATAAATCCAATTAAAATTAAATCCTCTAAATTTAGAAATATTTGAAATTAAAATCACAAATTTGATAAAATAATTTGACAATTATGAACATTAAAAGTGCAAATTTGTGCACTTATCAATGAGGCCTATTGGATGTTGGAAGACATGGCGGAGTATGACAAATGGAATTGGGATTTCTCAATGACCAACCATGGTTGGGAGGACAATTACAAAAATGTGGAGCTAAGTTTTGACACCTACCCTCATGAAAACTCAAGTTCCATTGAGAGCTTGTTGAGGGATACTATAGTTACGAATGATGCTATCCTTCAAAGCCAAGAAACTTTGTTGAGGAGTTTGGAGAATCAAGTAGGACAACTAGTTAATGTATTAAACAATCGTCCTCAAGGTTCATTTCTAAATGACATGGAGACTCCTAGGCAAGAAGGCAAGGACCATGGTGAAGCAACCACTTTGAGGAGGGGAAAGAGTTTGACATGCCTATGGATGAGCCTAAACAATACCAAGAGCCCTTTTGATTCACGAAGAAGAGAGCAATGAAGATGAAGTCGGAGACTTAAAGCTAAAAATTTTTGTCATGAACAGGATGCTACAAAGAATGCAGCAGCAATGTAAAGCAGAACAACAAAATGAAAAATCAGCCATTAATGTCTTGGATTCTATTTTGACAGACAAAGTGAACCAATACTTCACCATTGAAGCGGGAGCGCGAGAAGTCTTCGAGTCTAAACCTATTGTGCCACCGGTCATGCAAGAGTATATGTACGAAGATCCAATGTGGCCGCCAACTCCTCCACGAGCATTAACATCGTACCTTGGTGTCCATTATGCACATGCACCGAAATCAAGCCAAGTTGAACTTACATACCACATATTTCCACATCTTGCCAAGCTTGAGGGCATCCACAACCAAGACCCATTTGTAGTGTTTGATGACACTTACTATGGGCGGAAGCCGCTCTTTGATGAGCTCTTCTCCAAACTTCCGGCTAAAAGACATTAAAGAAAGCGCTTGTTGGGAGGCAACCCAATTTCTCTAATCTTTTTCCTGTGGTTATTTGTGTTGGGAATAGTGTCCTAAAAGCATGAGATGTGAAAGGATGTTTGTCTCAATTTTGAATTTTCTAGGAACTTTTACTTTACTTTGGTGTTTTCTCTTGTAGGGTCAAGCTTTGGAGCAATGGAAGGGACTAGGAGGATTTACACTTCAAGGGAGCTAATGTGCCATCATGCCCAATCACCAACGAGGGGAGTTTCCTTGAAACTGTTCTTTATGCTCTTGATTGCTTACATATTGAGGATTTTGTGCTTAATGAGTTTGGGGGAAACACTTGTTTGTCTTTGTTTCTTTTGAAAAAAAAAAGTTATTTGTGTTTTCCTTGTTGTTTGTGTGTTTTGTAGTGAATTCTCTTGGACCTATGATGATAATTATTAGATTGAGCATAGTTTTTAGAAAAGTATTCTTTTCTTAACTTTTTGTTTTGGAATTCACTTGATTGTTTTGTTCAAAGATTGTGACTTCTTCTTAACTTTGAGCACTTTGCCTTGTGTTATGGATGCATTGGATTTCTAGAGAAAGATTATGTGAATGTGATGCAAAAATTGTGTATATATCATATCATTGGATTTTACAAACTTTGGAACTTACTTGATGAATTGTCGAGGTGAAATCCTAAGCAAACACTTGATTAAGGGCATGATTTAGGCCATCTTTGGACCAATTGAGCCTTTCTAAGCCACTTGTACATGTTATATCCTTAGTCACCCTTTCTGAGTCTATATATACCATTTTCTTTGTTACCCACATCTTTAGCCTAGCCTTTTAAATAAGTTTCCAACTTTCTACCCCTCACCCATGAGCATATTAGTTATTTGAGGACATATTGAGCTATGTTGGATAAGGAAGGAAGGGTGGTGTTGTGAGTGTTGTTGCCTTATATGAGTTAGTGTGAGATGATGCAGTGGGTGTGAAAACGTGTGCAATTCTATAAACAAGAAATGCTACAAACATTTGATAGCAGTTCTGGGCAGTTGAAAAAAAAAATAGTGAGGTTTTCTTTACCTTCTTGTATTTATTTTACAACATTGAGGACAATGTTGAGTTTGAGTTTGGGGGTATAGGAGATCTTCAAAAAATTGAAAAAAAAATAGAAAAAAAAGGGATGAATTTTTTGTTTCTTCAATAAGTGGTTGACAAAAGAGAGTGGAAATCAAGTTTGAGGGTGTACGTTGGTGAGTTATATGAGCTCTTATATGGTCTTAGAGTAACTAATGTGTTTAGGGTGTGATTTGAGCCATAAAATTACCTTTATCCTACCTTAATCCCTAGCCTAACGTTACAAGCCTTAAAAGTCCTATTGATCCTTGATTAAGTGTTAGTCTACATTAGTGGAGATGGTTTTGAAAAGTAAGCTTATGGAGTTTGCATGCATGTGCTTAAATTCCAAATTCTATATTCTATAAGCATGTTCGCATGATCTCATTTAGATTTTCAATGTTGAAATAGCACAAGGCTATCACACACACACAAGAAAGGTCCAATTGGAGAAGAAACAATCTATTGAAGTTAGAAATAAAAGTTGATTGAAAATTGTGTTTTTCTTTGAGCTATGTTTCTAATTCAATCCTTGAGGATTTATTCATGAGAATTCATCCATAAATGCACACTTATTTTTGAGTCTTTTTCTTTTTGTTTTTGCTTGAGGACAAGCAAAATCTTGAGTTTGGGGGTGTGATAACCCATGAAATGGAGTTATTTAGCCTATTTTGTGGATTAAAAAGTATGCTTGTTCTGAGAATTTATTTAGTTTTTAATACTTTTACCTTATTTTCATTTCATTTTTTATTTGGAATTAATTATATTTTTAGTTTGTTTTACGTATTTTTATTTTATTTTATTTTTATTTAGTTTCCTTTCAAAATAATTATTTTCCTCATTATGTAATTTAATTTTGGTGATAGGTGGGCTTAAGTGCAAATTGAAATCCAAATTGGGAGAGAAATGCAAGAGAAAATAAGTAAAATTCGAATTTGAATTAGCCTCAAAATGGAATTCTTGTGCTTGAGTGAAACTAGCAAAAAAACTTGCCATTCCAGCCGTTGGATTGCAAAGTCAACGGTCTAGAAATCACCCTGCACAAGAGCGCGTCTCCGCAGGTCGCGTCGGCTCGTCCGCCAATCCCAAAAAACCACGTGTCCAGCTTTTCCCCCCACTCAAAGAAATCGCGTGATCCGGTCGGCGATTCCATCCGGCCGCATGAAACTCCCTCTCTCAACGAACCAGAGCGTGTTGTGTGTCCATTCTATCCGACCTTCCAATTGATGTGCGCCACGTGTCCAAATGCAGGCCTCCAAATGAGCTCGCTTAGCGCTCTCCTTTGCACACGAAATGAAGGGTTTTGAACCCATGTAATCTGAGCCGCCAGAGGAATCAGAGAGGATTGTTGAGGTTTTGGTGATACAACGTAAAAAGCCAAGAGAAACCCTAGAGAAATAGCCAAGCATTTAATAAGGCTTCTCAGCCAATTTTCCAAGAGAGAAAAAAGTCCCAAAACAAATATTTTTATTTTATTAGATATAGGTTTTATTCTCAATAAATTATTGAAGGAGAATTCATTTTGTGAGAGCATGAAGGTGGAAGATCTAGGAGCTTGTGATAATCCTAAAATGGGTTTTTCATTCCTTTTCTTATCTCTTATTTTTGTAATTTATGAATGATGAAACTCTTGATGTTATTTAGTTAATTGTGTGAGCTAGGCTCCTAGTGGAACTAAGATTGTGATGTTTTAGTCTAATGGTCGAAAGCGTATTTTTTCGAATCCAATCGATAATGCATAAGAGGATATTATTGACTCTTTATAGGAGCTATGAATTCCACTATATATGAATAACAAATCTATGCATACACGAGTCATAACCCCAATGTACGAGTAAGCGTACCTTTACATAATGTCATGATGTCTCTCTTTAGTACCTCAAAGGATACAAGTCAAACATACGGGTTCATTATCCATCTTAGGATTAAGATGACAACAAATAATTCGTCAAAAGTGAATTATTTTATTCAAACAAAATTATTAATTAAAGCAATTCAACTTTGGTCCGATCCAATATAGATTTCACCATTAGAAATTATATCAATGCCACTACCCATGGAGTCCCACTCCGACGAGCAAGACAAGCCGTCTCCGTTAGGAAGTAGACAACATAACAATCTTAACATGAATAAAGCGCCAAACTTTATTCCCTCGATCGTGGATCATATGATTTAGACTATCATTTTTAGATTCTTGTTTTCCGCATGTTCTTCACATTACATGCATGATCTAAAGATTTAGAATGACAATCTCATACTTTCTGTTTGCTTATCATACATTCACGTAATGTGAACATAAAGAGGATAATCCATAGATATATGAAATAAATAAATCTTTATTAATAGTCAAAATGTCTCAAAGAACATTGTTACATTTATTCCTAAGGATATAAACGCTAACAGAAACCTCCCTATTGTTATTGTTTATTTTTACTAATCTCGGGCAAGTAGTATACTACAAGAACACCGTCAGTTGAAAAAATAACTTTTTATTTATTTATTTATTTTCTTGGGTGCGCGTGTAGAACAACTACAAAAGTTAAAATCACCAACAAGGATGTTTGTTATTTCTACCACAGAAAAATTATGCATGAGAAGCAACCCACTTTGGGTTCTCTTAGCTAAAAATGCATGGTGATAAGATTGGCAATCCAAACAGACAAATTCAGAAGGAAAATCAAGAGTGCTCAATCAATATAGTGAATTCAAGTCAAAGAAACAAAAGAAAAATCTCTAGATTGTCCCATTACAATAATCAATCAACTACAACTAATCCACCACCTCATTAATTTGCTCGCCAAAAGAAGATTCAAGGCTCTGCAGGTAGGACCAATGCTATAGCACATGACCGCTTTCAAGTTGCATAGATTTCTAAACACTAGTCATATTCATTCCATTGAATTCAAAGAAGACAGGGTTAATAGTCGACAGAAAAGAAGAAAAAAAACCAATGCTTTTGTGAACTATATATTTGTATATGTTAATCTATATAAGAATAAGAAAAATGTACGTCTCATGGATAAAAAGTGTCAAATCATAAAATTTGTGTAGAGCCCATTAGCCCAATTAAATTTGTGTTAGTTCTTCATTTTCTCCTTATGGTTTTTTATTTTTGAGTGATTACTCTAACAAAAGATGATATCTAAGATTTAGAGCTCAATTAATTTATTTGGGTCGAACTCTGTAAGTTCGTTTGAAAAATAACACATTTTAAGCTAGAGGGGATAAATTAGATACGTGTAATAGATCAAGGAGGGCAACTGTAACGCCCTCTAGAATTAAACATGTTTAATTATGCTAAACTGTGGATTATTAGTGTGCCTAATTTGATTTTCACAATTAATAAAGGGACTTTAAGTTATTTTTAGTAATTAAAATTTCACCCCAAAGATTTTTAGAAAATACACTTAAAATTTAATACATTTTCCTTTTTTCCATTTTTCTTTTTCTTTTTTCCTTTCCTTTTCTTTTTCTTTTTCTTTTTTTTTTCTTTTCTTCTTTCTTCTCTGGTTCTCCCACGCACAGCCATCTCTCTCTCTCTCTCTTTCTCCATTTTCTTCCACGCCGGCCACCTCCTTCCTCCGGGATCTCTCTCTCTCGCCGGTTGTCTTCTCTCTCTTCCTTGCTCTCTCTTTCTCTCCGGGTTTCTCTCTCTCTCTCTCTCGGCGGTTTGGCCGGGAAGCACAAAAAAAAAAAAAAAATGAAAATTGGGAGAAACCGAGGGAAACAAAGCTTCATCAACTAAATTGAGGTAAAACCCTTTGAAACCCACTCTCTAATTCGAATTATAAGCTTGAGAAAGTTTGATTTTGGTTAGATTTGAATAATTTTGAGTTAGGGTTTGGATTTGAACAATTATTGTTGAAATTGGATGAAATTTGGGGGATTTTTTCGGTTATTGGACTTGTTTAATTGATTAGAAACCGATTTTGATGGATTCTCGAGAATATATATTGAAATTTGATTTGAATTGCAGGTTTGGCATTTTTCCTATTTATGCCGGCATCTGTCACCGAAATTTCCCTAGAAACTTGTTTTTAAACTGAAATTAAATAGGAAGACCAAACCTATGGATTGGATTCTAATTTTTAAAGAACCCTAAATGGAATTATAAAGTCATTGTGAAACTTGGATTTGAGTAAAGGCACACTAATAGGAAACAATTAAACATGATTGACCTTAATTCGTTTTAGGAATGAGAAATACTTCCTAAGATATTGCTTTTGTGATAAAGCTAGTGGAGAAGTCAAGCATTAAGGCTTAAGGAAATCGAAGGCTAGGAGAATCAAGACTAGCCGGTGTTTGATATCCAACAGTAGATATTCTTGTCCATATCCTTGTTAGCCTCATTTTAAATGATTTTGGCCTATGAAAATGTTTTAGAACAAAACATGTTTAAAGAGAAAATGATTTTAAAGGAAATAGCATGAATAATGCTATTAAGTTTTCCAATGATTTTGGAAATGAGATTTCAAAGCGTATCATTTCTTAAAATGAAATATTTAAGGAATGATACAATGCATGATGGCCTCGTAGAGATCGGGATGTGGGAATCGCATCCTTGGGGGCAGGTCCCAAACCCGTGTTTGGATCCGCTTCTTGTTTAGTGGAACTATGGTTCTGTACTTTTTACGAGATAGACATTTTCCCGCTTCTTGATTAGTGGTATGATGAGCTGTACATTTTCATTATATAGACATATTCTACTATGTGAGTGTTTCCTTTTTCAAAAAAAAAAGGGATGATCGGTTCCGAGTGTACATCTTCGGACCGTGAGTGCCTTTATTTTGAATGCTTTATAAAATTATATCCTACTGGGCCTTTTCGCTCACCTTTTCCTGTTTATAAATGTATTAAACCCCTCCGGTGTGACGCGAGGAGTAAAGTGAATAGGTAGCTTTCACCGGTGTCGTGGACTTGATTTCGGGAAGCAAAGAGTTGTATTCCCTCTATCTTTTATCTTCAGGCATGTATAAGAGATTATGGATTGTAAACTTAAATGTTGCTAGATTGTGGTTGATGTCACACTTACTTATATTATATTCATGTATGCTAAACACCTGTGGGAATTCCTGATATGATACCAGTGACGTGGTTTTAAACTGGTTTAGTTGGAAATTCCACCACCGTTCTTGAAATTAAATCTCTCCTGTATCGAAGGGGCACTCGTTTGGAAATACCTGGATGTTTTGGATTTGAATGAAATTAAAATTTTTGCTAATCTCTCTTTTAAACAGGTTTAAGTTTCTAAACGAGCCTCCACGTCACCAACCCCGGTTTCGGGGGCGTGACAGCAACAATTATATTATAAAGTTCATGGAATGCGTTAACTTAAGGAGGGCAACAGTTATATTATAAAATTTAAGAAATATGTTGACATAAGTGATATAATTTTAAAAAAAAAATTCATAAAATTATCTAAAGTTTAATGGCAAAGTAGAAAATACGTTCGTTTATTAATACTATGTACTCAATATCAATATCTTGACTAAGTGTTGTTAAATTGTCAAATTTAATTAATATAACACATTAATTTTGAGTTAGATTTCTTTTTATTTGCAGTTACGATTGAACGCTTATGAAAAATGAAAAATGAAACGGATTCTATACGATTTTTTAATAGTTGAAAACTATTAATAAAATCAACTAAAAGAAGTGGTTTTTTAGCATAATTGCTCTTGAATTTATTGTGGTTTATCAAATTGCCTCTCAAACTTTTGATTTTAACAATCAATCTTTTGAATTTGTAAATTTGTTTCAATGTGCCACATTTTATTAGTTTTGCTCAAATTTTGTATTAGATTTTAAGGGATTAAAAGTTAAAAATTTGAAAGATTGTGTTGCATTTGAGTTATGATATTGAAAGTCTTTGCTGAACGTACTTTTTTGACACTAATTTTATCACAATTATTGATAAAATAAGATATATTATAACAACTCTACAAATTAAGAGGATAATTTATTAAAATTAAAAATTTGAACGAAGATTTACTAATTCATGACAAGTTTAGAGGGCAAACTTGTTAAAAATCCAAAAGAAATATTATCTCAAGAATAATGATAATTTATTATTATTATTATTATTATTATTATTATTATTATTATTATTTTGTGATTGACAGGTTTCTAAGGGCTTATTCATTTGCACTCAAACTCAAAAAAGTTTAAATTCAAGTTATAATTTATTCAAGATCACGTTCTTTTGTAAAATTTGAATTTTAACTTGAGTTTTAACTTGAGTTTGGGGCTAAAATATGAGTTCAAGTTCCCCTTTCAACTTAAGTTCCTAAACTCAAACTCAAGTTAATGAATAGTATTTTTTCTATTCTTAAAAACGACATAACTTTTTAGTTTTAATTCCAATTGAGATGATTTTTTTTTCTATGCGTTCAAAACGAAGAGACTAATAAAATCTCATCCATATACCCTATTAAAATTTTTCATCACCATTAAGTTTTTATTAAAATACTATTTAAATACAAATTTAGATTTTGACCCACCCAAACACAAACTCAAATAGATTTTCAATTCAAACCATAATAAAAATTGTGCACATCCAAACACAAACTCATACTATACTCAAATACACATTAACTCAAATTAAGATCTGAATTCAAATCATCTAACTCAAAAAATACAAATGAACAAGCTTTAAGTTTTGAGCGGAGAGACTATTTAGGTCTTGCATTTTTAATTTTCACGCATTAATTCTTAACTTTTTTTTTTTTTTTGGGAACTTTGATTCCTAAAACTAAATTGATAAATGGTTTATGAAATGTAACAAAAATAACGATGTATTTATTGCATGATAACTGGGCAATCGGCTTACTCAAAATGAGACATTGAAAACTACACGAGAAGTCTAGAAAAGCATAAGGTTCACAATTTAACTCGAACTCCAGAAAAGCCAAAACTGATAAATTGAGGACGTGAACCTTTTTATTTATTTATTTATTTATTGTTATTTTCCTGCAGAAGTTCTCCAATAGAGAACGTGGAGGTGGAGTGGACGTCACAATTTTTTTTATTTTTTGTAATTTTAGGATTACACTTTTTTTTTCTTTTCTTTAATGGGTTTATTATTAGACTTTTAACGCCCAGTGTACAATATTTGATTCAAAAACTATTTTAAGATACAAGGGGTTAAAACTCACACAAGTCTCTTATAACTCATACAACAAACTATTAGCAGAAATTTCGTGACATTTTGCTTCCTACTTTTGTTAAACCAAAAATTAAACAAGTTTCCATTAGTGTAATAAGGATATATCTTACCAGTCTGCACATTTTAAATCATCAAATCTTTGTTAATTTTTTATTAATTTACTTACTTTTTTTTCATAAATGATTTAATATTATCTGATCATATAATTAAATTGTGTTAAACAATTACAGAACTAGAGATCTTTTCTAAAACTATGATTCAGACAGATTTGAAGGTCTTAATTTAGTGCGAATTTGAAAAGCCGTGAAAGAGTCGTGGACGTGGAGTGGTGGGGCTTTCATCAATTGCTGAGTCTCCATTATGCGATGGGAAGGACTAAAATGAGTGTAGAATGTAGCTCTGCCAACTCAGACGAATGAATTTCAAATATCATATTTATAATAAATATAATATTTATTAAAAAATACGGTATTTATCAATAAATAGTGTGTTAAACGGTCTCTAAAAAAAAGTCACCAGACTTTTAGATAAATATGATATTTATTAAGAAATACAGTATTTATCTGTAAATACAGTGTTAAACAGTCACTGAAAAATAGACATTGGAAAATGGTCACTGGTTGTCGAAAAATGGCCACCGGTCACTGGAGTTGATCGCTGGAGCCAGCCGCCAGAGCTGATCACTGGAGCCGGCCGCCGGAGCTAATCATGGTGGACTTGACTATAATCTACCTATTTTAAAAAATATGTTATACTTTACTATTTTTTTTAAAAAATAGATGTTTAAGGGAGAGATGTGAGGTGGAAAAGATGATTTAGGGGCATTTTTGAGTTTTTAGTAATATTTATAATTTTAAATTTTAGATTATACTATAATCTACTAATTTTTAAAAATGTGCTATCATTTACTAATCACCCTACCAATTATGCTATATCCCTCTCTATCCCTTTTTCAAATTAAAGGATTAAATTGTCAAAAATGATTACAAGGATGAAAATATTAAATCGTGAGAAAGTTAGAGAATATAGGTGATTGAAATCCTATTGTTGATCATATATCTATCGCAAGAAATAGAACATTCAACAATAAACTATTTAGTTCCATAAGATATCCATGTAAAAATTACCCAGTCTCACAGGTATATATGTAGACCATCATATTATCATTTCCATTTGCATAAACATTTTTGAATTTAGAGTTTTTAGCATAATTGTCTATCAATTTATCGTGATTTAATAAATTACCCCCTAAACTTTTAATTTTAACAAGTTGCTTCTCAAACTTATAAATTTATTGCAATGCACCTCATTTAACTAATTTGCTTAAATTTTTTATTAGATTTAAGAGATTAAAAGTTGAGATATTAAAAGATTTGTATTACATTTGAATTTGAACGTTAAAATTTTTAATTGAACGTGTTTTTTTTTTTTTTTTTTTTACATTAATTTAATGCAATCGTCATCAAAATGAGACATATTGTAATAAATTTACAAGTTGAAGGGGCAACTTACCAAATTAAAATTTTAGAAGGCAATTTACTAAATCACAATAAATTTAAGGGATAAATGTGTTAAAAACCTTTTATTAATTAAGGTGTTAAAATTGTTTGTTTCATGAACCAAGTGTAATGTTGATTTAATTCTTCAATTTAGAGGAACAAAAAAACACAAAACACATGGAGGAAAAAATTGATCATGAAAAGAATGAAAAATCACATCATCACAAATAACGAAATTATTCCGGTAGGAAAACTGAAATTAGAGATTTAAAAAAATTTTGAGAGAGACCAATAAAGTTGAAATGGACAGAAAATGAAAAAGCAACAAAAAAATTAAAAAGGTAAGAGTGTTATAAAATAAAAGAAAGCAACGAAGTGAAATAACAAGAATAAGAGAATATAGAGAATTGAGAGAAGAAAGAAGAGAATATTTTTATTCACTAAGATCGTTACAATGCTTCTCTAAGGCTCTATTTATATGCTCTTTTATAAAACAATAATAGAAAGATCTACAAAATAATTGTGATTACTAAAATCATGGGTTAATTAATTATAGATTTTAATTAATTATAATTTCAATCAACTGCAGATTACAATTCCATAAATTGTGACCTTAATCCCATGAAAATACCGTAGAATCTAGTTAATGGACATCCATATAAAATCTTAGATTTATAACAAAGAGAATATTGAGAGTGAGAGACTACAATAGATAAATGGAGCCAAAAACAAAGAAAGGAAAAAAAAAAAAGAAAAAAAAAGAAAAAAAAATAATGCACTAAAAAATTATTGTTGAAGCTCATAGTGGACCAACAATTTTTGTGGACTTCGTACTAAAGCCTTCAATTTTTGTTTGTCAACATTTAACAACCTGATTTTCTGAACGATTATTAATTATAAACTTATATCTCAATTATTTCACTTATTTAAATTTTAAATTTTAAATTTTTATAATAAAATTTTTTAAAAAAATATCACATTTAATTTTTTATTATAATTAAAATTTTTTTAAAAATATTATATTTTAACTCAAATTAAAAACTCAATTTTACAAATCGAAGGCCTTAATTATTAAAATTTTAAGGATTTTTTTTGACTAACTTATTTTTTGGAGATCGGGTTCGCTATCTATAGAGAGGACAAATCCTTATAAAATCCTTGTCGTTTGTAGAGGGAAGGTTGGCCCTCACCGTCAGGTTTTAAAGATTGGTGGACAATGAGGCGGTGGCAAGGAGGTGTGTGTCAGTGACGCTAAAGCAAACAAGATTTTTTTTAGTGGTTGTTGTATGGAAAAATTCACACATTACACGTCAGACAACGATCATGTCTTACGTGACCCAACGCCTATTATGCTACGTAGCCCTCGATGCTTAAGAAGATTTTTCCCCTCTGCATGATGCGAGAGCTGAACGCATGAAGGGCATACCGTCGATTCCATGTACTAAGTTTGAGAGACGCCAAGTGCCATGATAGGATCAGCGTCTTATAGCGTAAGCGCATAGGCTAAGGCACGACCAACTGGACCCATACCCCGAGGTAGAACCTGAGGTGACACATTAGAATCCCAAGGTGGCGTCTGGGGTTAGAGAAGGCCAGTTGTATAGGGAATGATTACAAACCTCCTAAACTGCCTAGAACAGATCAATTGACATTACAGATGATCTATAGAGCCGAACTGGGGGGATAAATTAGATGAGTGAACAGTCCAAAGGACGCTGACAGGCTACGAATTGGACATGTGAGATGATAGCCCACTCGAGTGGGTGGACCATTTGGGAACCGCCAAAAAATCCCAGAGAGCAGCCCATCATGGGAGGAGTGTGAGGAGAGAAGCCTCTCAGCTATAAATAGGAAAAAAAGCCTCCGAGAGAAGGGTGGGATCTCCATTTTTCTTATGTAATCTGTAAATAGCCAAACAAGAGAAATATAATACAGTGGATGTAGCTCTTGTTCTATAAGGGTGAACCAGTATAAAATCTCAGTGTGTTCTTATTTTTGCACAGGCCACAATATTTTCATTCGGTAATCTATCAAAAAACACACCCACACACTAGCATATTTAGTTAAAACACAAATTCTGAACCGGTAACCAAGCGGGCTACCGCAGGGTAACTCAGTACGATTTTATTGATAAAATTTAACCGTCAACAATGGTGAAGGAAAACGAGAAAAAAAGATTGACAGTTTTTTCCATGAGTGAATTATACGTCCCTTAGATGTCATTTCTTCAAATAGCCTCAGAGCCTCATCTATCATCCTCTTCTTACAATATCCGCTTATCAAAATGCTATAACTATGTACATTACTTTCACAACCATTTTCAATCATCGCATCAAGCACTTTTCTTGTGTCATCAATTTCACCTCGCAAACAATAGTCGTCCATGAGTGAATTATACGTCACAACATCTGGCGTGATGGCTCTTTCAATCATAGTTTCTATCACACCTTGAGCATCAAAAACCCTCCCATCTTTGCAAAAAGCATCGACCAAGATGTTATAAGTTCGTAGGTCCGGAGAGATATTACGGTCGACCATTCCATTAAATAACCTCATAGCTGCGTCCAATTTCCCTATTATGCACACCCCATGAATCAAGGTGTTGTACGTAACAACGTTTGGAACAACGCCTTTTTTAATCATTACAGAAAAGAGGTCCAAAGCACGAGCAAGTAGCCTTTCCTTGCAAAGGCCGTCAATAACTGTGTTGTAAGAAACAACGTTAGGCTTGCAGTTCTCTTCTCTTTCCATCTTTTTAAGCAAGAAAATAGCAGCAACACTGTTTCTCATCTTACAATTCCCATCGAGCAATATGTTAGAAGTAATCACATTGGGCTTACAACCTTCCTTCTTCAGTTTGTTAAAGCACTCCTCTACTTCAACAACCTTACCCTCCAGGAAAAACCCCTTCATTAGAGTATTCATGATTACCGTGTCTGGTTTATAGCCGGATTTAATTAAATTTTCAAGAACACACAAACTGGAGGGCATTTGGTACAAATGACAGAAGCAATTCATCACAATATTCAAAGCGGAATCATTACGCTTGATTCCTCGCATAACCATTTGGTTAAACATAGAAATAACAAGAGAATAATGTTTGGTTCTGACGAGTTTACCCAACAATTGAGTGAAGGCCACAATAGAAGGAAGAGGACGTGTTCGGAGCATCCTCTGAAAGGAATCCAAAGCAGCTTCAACGTTAAGATCCTCGAAGTGTGTATTGTTTGTTTTGGTTGTATGGCCGTCTTTTGGAGAGGATTTGGAATGAACGTGAGCTACAAAATTATTCTTAAACAGAGCAAAAGAAGAAGTAAAAGACGTACGTTCAAATCCAAGGCCATTCAAAAAAGCAAAGAAGTTGGGTTAGATCGACTTGCCTGAATCTTCAACATCCTTTCGAAAAATTTCAGAGACGAATCGTAAATGGTTCCGAAGATAGATTTTGATATTCTCAGATCTGGGGGCAAGGAAGAAGCAAATAAGGTTAAGATCTGAGAAAAGGGGTTTTGGTGGTCAGTCCAAGCATGAGATGAAAGAGGGTTTAGAAACGGCAAAGTTCATGGTATAAACGACAACACCTTTTTTTTCTTTTAAAATTGATTTTTTGATGTAAGATCACGGATTCACATATGTCGTTGTTGGTTTTTTTTTTTTATTTATTTTTTTTTTATTTTTATGGGGGCTCTTTGAGTTTTATAGCAGAATTTGAATATAGCTAAACTTGTAAATATTATGAGAGTAGTAGAATTTTGATATTAATAAAATTGTGATTATATTAATTAGTATATAACATAAATCAAAATTTAAGTTTTTTTTGTTATAGTTATTTGTCTCATAAAAATTTAAATTTAACCTTTTTATTACAGTATTTTTTCTTATATAAAAAAAATTTGATTTGAGATTTGAATTGTGAAAAGAACACGTCCGAAATAAAAAAAAATTTCCAGGTTGTCCTGACCTCTCCTTCATACATGCCCCATAAATTTTAAAAAGGTTTCATTTCACTCTCTAAAGTACGTACCTTAGTTTAAAATACCTCTACAATTATAAAGTTAATAAATTGATGACAAGAAACTATTTATATTTTCATAAGTGCTTCTCAAACTATTGATTTTAAGTCAACGTGCCCCCTGAGTTATTACTTGTGTGTCAACTTGCCCCTTAATTTTTAAATAATCGGGCAAGTTGACGAAAAATAATATATTTAACTAAGAAAGAGAGAGACAGATTTTTTCTTTTAAATTGATTTTTTGATGTAAGATCACGGATTCATATAGCAGAGTTTGAATACAACTAAATTTGTAAATATTACGAGAGTAGTAGAATTTTGATATTAATAAAATCGTGATTATATTAATTAGTATATAACATAAATCAAAATTTAAGTTTTTTGTTATAGTTATTTGTCTCATAAAAATTTAAATTTAACTTTTTTATTACATTATTTTCTCTCATATAAAAAAAATTTAATTTGATATTTAAATTGGGAAAAAAAACAAATTCGAAATAAGAAAAGTTTTTCAGGTTGTCAAGATCTCTCATCCATACATGCCCCATAAATTTTAAAAAGATTTCATTTCACTCTCTAAAGTATATACCTCAATTTAAAATATCTCTATAATTATAAAATTAATAAATTGATGACATGACACTATTTATATTTTTATAAGTGCTTCTCAAACTATTGATTTTAAGTCAACTTGCCCCCTAAGTTGTTACTTGTGTGTCAACTTGCCCCTTAATTTTTTAAATAATCGGGGGCAAGTTGACGGAAAATTAATATATTTAACTAAGAAAGAGAGAGACAGATTTTTTTATTATTTTATTTTGTTTCTTGCCGAACATTATTCTAAATTGACCTGGAATAAAATTGAAGACAAATGTTGATAAAAGCAAAATCATGAAACATTTTAAAAAGGATTTTGTACAAAATATATATAAATAAATCATATAATGTAGAAATAGATTTCACATCCTAAGTCACCATTGCAATGAATTTCCTATTATCTATTGTCTCTTTGATTCAAAACTTGAATGTTGAAACTGAAACTAACCCTAAACTTCCATTTTCATACTGTTCGCACATTCGATTTTAATTCAAGTTAAGATGTGATTTTATGTGAGAGCATTTTATCATGACAGAAAAAGTTAAATGTGAATTTTTATGAGTCAGTAAAAACCCGAAATTAAAAACTTCGAATTGGTGATATAAACGAGGCCATAGAAACTTTAATAATTGAAACTTTTCATTCTCTAGAAATCTAAAATGTTCTCTACTAAATTTATTCTCATTATGAGAAACTGATAGTCTAAAGTCTAAATATTATGACAGAAAAAACAAACAAACAAAAAAGAATACAAAAGGTGTCTGTAGAAGGTCACCTTGAACCACAAAAAAAGTAGAGTAAGGAACTTCAAGACACATCAAGTTGTAGTGAATCAAGATCTTATTTTTCAGGCATTTCATATAATTTCTTTGCCTACGGTATATCATTGCAACTTTTGTGCCTTTATTTCTCAATTAGATCAAATTGGAGCAATGCATCCAACACTCACCAAACTTTGGGGACCACCAGTTAACAAAACTCATAATGTGTATTAGATAAAGAAAATGAAACCTAAGGGTCAAGCCTAAAATGCTCCATTGGTTGGTAATTCATCTTAAGTGGATAGAATGAGAGATCACCAACTGAAAATAAGTCTTTAATAACAAAGTTGACCACAAAAACCTTGCAAATCAACAATGAACTAAAAACAAAGGATTCACAATTTCATTATCAGCTCCATCACAAGTATTAATCCTCACATGAGTCATTAACTACACAAACACTTGAAAAACCTGCCCATAACATGAATTTCTTAAGGAAAAAAAAAACAGGGTAGATCAATAACAAAATTCATAGTTTAAACACAGAAATTGTTGGAAAATACGGCATCAAGTGTGCAGCAAAATTTTAAAAATTTAATCAATGTCAAAGCCAACCAAGAACATGCTCATGATGCTATATAACATAAATACTAAAGATCCAAAACATACCTTTTTAAGATTTAGAAAACTGCACGTCTGACTGATCAATGCGTACCAAACAGCGACCGGAACAGTCTCAACCATTTGGTCTTCTTTGCTATTCTCGTTTCCACGATCGGAGTGTAGGTGGGCACACGTCGTTTAATCTCCCTTTGGTATTCTTGAACTCCTTCCAACCATAAGAGAGCCAAAGGAAAAATCTGTTGGTTGCCGAATCGAATTCGGCGGCGGAAGCGTAGCGGAAAGGCGGATCGTGTATAACAAAAATTTTCATAAAACTTTTGAGATACTCTATAGATTATATTAATTTATGCACGAATAAATTAATCTCATTAATTTATAACATTCAAGAATCAACCGGAAAAATACCTTGTAGCCGACTCGGATGATAACTTGAAATTCTTTGACCACGAACAGTCCTAGCTCCAAGCTTTGTGTTTAGAACACCAAAGTCTTCCACGTCAATTCCTTGATTCCACGTGAGCGTGTGTGTGGGCACACGTGAGACAAAAACAGTTTTACAAAACAATTTTCGAATTTCCACAAACACCAACGCATGCACGATGTGAAATTTTTAGAGAAAAATATTTTTCACTCTTTTTCCCTATATGAGAATTTCGGCCACCACCTTTCTTAGGGCTGAAAAGTTGTTTTAAAAATGTTTTCACAATTTTCTATCTATCTCATATTTAAAGAGTAGAAGTCAAACTTCAAAATAGAATCAAATCCTTATCTCCAATTTTGAATTTGGAACAAAAAATCCCTTCCCCTTATCCTTTAAGTGGCCGGCCACCCTAGGGATTTATCCCTCTGTGTGTGGCGCCTAAATCAGATAGGGAACGAAGAGATTTAATCCTTTATCTAGTAGTCCAATTTTCATTCAGATTCAAATTCAAATTTAAGTCAAACTTAAATTAATTTGAATTCTAAATTGAACAACTTATCAAATAAGTTTAAATGGATAAATCTAGATATGTTCAAATTCAAATTTAAATAATCACATTATTTAAATAATAATTAATTCTCAATTAATTATTTTTCGAGTATTTAATTTTAGAATTCCGTAATTCTAAAATTCCCATTTTGTCCTTTGTTTGGTAGAATTACAAGGACGACGCGGGGACTAATGGACCTATAATTCTAAGCTCCAATAAAATTAATAATTAATTAAACACTTTAATTAATTAATTAATTCTATTAATTCCAATGGTTACTCCACTATAAACTTGGAATCGCACTCTCGGAATTATAGACATTGATTACTTCTAAACTGCGAAGTGTCCATTTGCTATAGTCATTACATATAGATCAATCATCCATAAATAATTCATAATTAGAGTCAGGTAGAATCCGTTAACCTCTCTAATTACATCTTTATCCTTGAGTACCATTGATTCTCTAATGGATAGTGATTCATAAAACACATTCATGAACCAGAGCGCTCCTACTAATCCAACTACCGAATCAACACTCAAGAGAATTATTTATCTGCTTCTCTCTCAAGAAGGAATGGATTCCATCTCGTATAATAACATTCCCAGCTACCTACTTCATCATGTCTCCAAAATACAAGGAATAGGATTCAGGGTTTCGGAATCCATACCGAGTAAATCAAAAGACATAAATCCATAAATAGGAGTTTGTTAAGAACTCAGGATTAAGATCATCCTATATATGACCATCGGTAGACTCAATAAGAATTTCTATGCTTAACGGAAATTATTAGAAATTCATATTGTGTCTCAAGGTCCATGTTCCACATAATCTCATTATCGAAAATACACTCATTCAATATCTCGCCATATTAACGGTCTACGGATAACACCGTTCCGTTCTAAATGGGAATGACATGTATTTATAATGTTTTAATTAAAGATTCTGAACTTTAATTAAATTCATTATGAACAATTACTTTTGATTATTATCCTTAAACATTATCCTCGCATATATAACACTTATATACCATGTTTAAGGTTACATAAATAATCAAGGAATTTTATTTGATATTCATAAAATATTCATAAATATATGCACATAAAATGATGAATAAACTATTTTATTAAATAAATAATAAATATCCTTTTACATCTCATGCTTTCAGAACACTATTCCCAACAAAATCGTTCTTAAGAATTAAACAAATTTTCCTCTTAAAAATCTTTTTCTAATAGTCCCCAAAAAGTCTCTCAAGTGATCTTTCTAATAATGTGACTTATTGGGCTATTTATAGTGTTTAGGAAGTCATACTTTCGTAATAATTAGGTTTCAGAAGTTTTTATCACATCCTGAGTCAGTTTCACCACGTCATCACGCGCTACGCGTTACAATCGGTCGACCGGTGACAGAGACGTTATAACTCACCAGTCGACCTGTTCTTCACGAACCGGTCGACCTGTCTGCACTAGCGAAAGTTGTTTTCCTAGTTCTTCAACACGGAAAACTTGCATAGAGCATCAGTTTTGATTCAAGCAAGTCAATAGAGAAATTACCTGATCAAAACAGTCATATAATAGTCTTCCCATATTAAACAACTCTTAAAACAATAATTCAACCAATTTATCTAGAATTAATTTTAACAATTAATTCACCCAATAAATCACTCATGAATTAACCAATCTCATTTTAACTTTGAACCTTTTTTACGAAAATAACACAAGTTACCAATATGTAGGAAATACACCGCATCGTTACAAGAAATTATGTGAGCTAGCAAAGGGATCCTCCGATGGACATATATAAATCAAGCTCCTATAATCACAACACTACTTGTAAACTAACAAGTCCGTCTCATGATTATAAAACTCCAGCGCTATGATAACTCCATGAAATAGAGTTATTTAGCCTCTTTTGTGAATTAAAAAGTATGCTTGTTCTTGAGAATTTATTTAGTTTTTAATACTTTTACCTTATTTTTATTTCATTTTATTTTATTTGGAATTAATTATATTTTTAGTTTGTTTTAGGTATTTTTATTTTATTTTATTTTATTTTTATTTAGTTTCCTTTCAAAATAATTATTTTCCTCATTATGTAATTTAATTTTGGTGATAGGTGAGCTTAAGTGCAAATTGAAATCCAAATTGGGAGAGAAATGCAAGAGAAAATAAGTAAAATTCAAATTTGAATTAGCCTCAAAATGGAATTCTTGCGCTCGAGTGAAACCAGCACAAAACATGCCACTCCAGCCGTTGGATCGCAGCGTCAACGGTCAAGATCAAGCGCGTGGAATCACACCAGACAGGAGCGTGTCTCTGTAGGTCGCGTCACTGCCAATCCTAGCAAGCCGTGTGTCCAGCTTGTCCCCCACTCAGCAGCTCGCGTGATCCAGTGCGGTGATTCCATCCAAAGCCGCGTGAAACTCCTTCTCTCAGTGAACCAGAGCGCGCCGTGTGTCCATTCTATCCAACCCTCCAATTAATGTGCGCCACGTGTCCGAATGCAGGCCTCCAGCTGAGCTTAGTTAGCAGCTCTCCTTTGCACACGAAATGAAGGGTTTTGAACCCATATAATGCGAGCCGCCAGAGGAATCAGAGAGGATTGTTGAGGTTTTGGTGATACAACAAAAAAACCAAGAGAAATCCCAGAGAAATAGCCAAGCATTTTACAAGGCTTCTCAACCAATTTTCCAAGAGAGAAAAAATCCCAAAATAAATTTTTTTATTTTATTAGATTTAGGTTTTATTCTCAATAAATTATTGAGGGAGAATTCGTTTTGTGAAGAGCAAGAAGATGGAGGATCTAGGAGCTTGTGACAACTCCTAAAATGGATTTTTCATTCCTTTTCTTATCTCTTATTTTTGTAATTTATGAATGATGAAACTCTTGATGTTATTTAGTTAATTTTGTGAGCTAGGCTCCTAGTGGAACTAAGATTGTGATGTTTTAGTTTTTACTTTTAAATTGTTTATGGTATTTTTGCGCTTGTTCATTCATGTGTATTTTCTTGCTTAATTTCTATTTTTGATGGAAATCAAATGTAGAACTAGACTTAGATTGATTTTGAAAAATTAATTTAGGTTGGACTTTACATGGATGATGCATGTTCAATATAGGAATATATTGATTTGTAGAAGGTATAGGAATATATCGTTTACCTTGTATAACCTAGTAAACCCGAACTTGAAATTGGAATTCCATGAACTAGATTCACATAGGAATATGATGAAATTGGTTTGAGGAATTATAGTCATAATTAATTCGGAAGAACTTTATGCACAAATTTGAGTTTGGTTAACTAGTACAGAATGTTGTAGCATTTCTTTAGCACACCTTTAGCATTTTACAATCAAGGGAAAATTAGGAGGTCCTAGCTCAATTATTTGTAATTGCTTGCATTTTTATTTTCTTTTAATTATAAAAATATATAAAAAAAAATCCTAGAAGCTAATCAATATTGGTATTTAACGAAAGCTAAACACAATCCTCGTGGGATCGATATCCGTATTCTTGTACACTTTATTACTTGTGCGATTCGTATACTTGCTAGTTTTCACGCAACAAGTTTTTGGCGTTGTTGCCGGGGATTGGCATTTAGTTTTAGCTGATATTGATATCATTTAGCTCGAGGAATTATTTGGTTACTTTCTTACTCTTTTTTGCTTTTAGTTTCTTTTATTCTTACCTTTGTTTTTGAGCTTTGTTTTTCTTGCGAGGTACTTGAGATGTCACATCAGCAAGTCCTCTTAAATTTCGTTCAACATGACTTGGAACCTTTACATAGTGCATGGTGAAGATACAAGGCTTTGTTAACGAGGTTCTCATCTCATGGTTTCTCCAAAGAGTGCCAACTTGAAGTCTTTCTCAATGGGTTATGTGCCACGACAAGAAATTGGATCGAAAGGGGAGATGGTACCACCACTTTCTACAAAATATCTGTGGATGAGTGATTACGCCCAAATGTGTACAAAAACAAGTGGTCAATTGTAGTACAATTTGAATGGTCGATCCCATGAGGAGGTGTTAAATTGAACAAGAAATGACTAGCAAATAAAAAGCGTTAGGAAAGTAAGCAATCAAACAAAGAAAAAGAATGAGTGTTTTTGATGATTTTTTTTTTGAACAATTTAAAATGGAGAAAATTCAATAATAAAAAGTGGTAAGGCTTTGAGAATCCTCCATATGCTTTGTTCACCTATTTGGATTTTGATTCATAAATTGACTCAATTGAAAGTTTCACATCCCAAACAATCAATCGGAAAATAAATACTTGAAGAACATATGAATTAAAAATGTATTCGAGTAAATAAAATTCTAACGTTTAGAATTAGGAAAAATTATCTTATGAGAAATCTAAGAGCGACAATATACCGTTGGCAATCTGCAAAAAAAGACTACTCATAAAACAATACCCATCAATATATAATATAATGCAATAATCACATAAAAAGAGCTTGACTAGATTTATATGAAAGTTGACAATAAAATACATTGATAAGAAGAAGAAATATGATAAAAGAAAATTATTTACTCAAATGTATAAAACTTACAAACCATTGGAGAATCAAAAATCCAAATAAGTTCACTACACATATAGGATCATCTCTAGCCTAACCTAAATACTCTAGCCTAGCTTGCACATAATTCCCATAAAATTCTAAAAAGAAAGTATGAGAATAAGAACAAGAAAATAAGAGAAAATGTGTGAGAATTTAGGCTCTAAAAAAATCAACCCTAATCACCTTGACAATGGTTCTATTTATAGATTTTTGAGAATGCTAAAAAGCTAAAATCTGGATCCTAATTAAGAAGTTACAAGGCTTAATCAGGCGAGAAAAACCATCACGTTTCTGAAGAGTGGGACACGTATCGCAAGTTGATTCACGCGCGGGAGAGACGTGGTGCACAGCTGGACCACGCGGAGGGAGACTAGACGCGCGCCGGAGAAGAACTCGAGCGGGGAGGGAACGTGTGCGTAAAGCGCGCGTACGCGAGGGAGAGCTGGACCCCACTGGGACGCGTGGCGAGACGTTGCTGGAGGGATGCTGGAATGCGGGACCCACGCAGAGAGGAAAGGAGATCTGGGTGACGTGCACGTGGAGGAGACTCACCTGGGGAGAGGATCCGTGCGTGCCAGGCACGCGTTTGCTTGGGGATAGATAGTTCCCACGGATCTGTGGTACGGCAGTGGTCGACACGTGGCGGCTGGGATGGCTCGTGGCTTCTTGGTTCGGCTTGTGGCTTCTCGGCTCGGCTAGGCTGGATGATGGGCTAATGGGCTTTAGGCCGAATTAGGCTTTTCTTGGGCTCAACTTTTGGGTTTTGTTTGGTAAACTAGCCCAAATCCAATTGTTTTCTTCAAAAACCTGAAAAATAAAATAAATCCAATTAAAATTAAATTCTCTAAATTTAGGAATATTTGAAATTAAAATCACAAATTTGATAAAATAATTTGACAATTATGAACATTGAAAGTACAAATTTGTGCACTTATCACAACCCCCAACCAGCTTATTGCTAGTCTCTAGCAATTCAAGCGAAAGAAAAATCATGTCAAGCTAAAAATTCAAATCAAAACCTGCAAAATCACCTAAGCAATCAAACAAAACATTAGTAAGTCATCAGAAAATGCTATCAAAACTACTTCAGTCATAACTCCAGAGTCATGTGTGTGTGCACCAAACCGTATCCTTCTTACCACATTCCATAACACAAATAGCATCGAAAAACACACCACGGTAAAGTCTCAACTCCATTTACCTCACGGGGGTCAGAAATATTTTAATGCAAAGGGATTACGCTCATGGAGTTGGAAATGTCACAATGAACGCTCAAGTGAGAGAAGGCAATTTAAGGACAAGCTAATAAACAAACATTGATCAAATGATAGGCAAATCAAATATCTGGAACAATTCATCACTTAAACCGTAAACAAACTTTCGGGATTTCATTTTGGTCAAGAGGAAGATCTCATAAACAAACAAAGAGCCGAAAAATACAAACAAATATACTCAAACTTCTTTTGTTTTGAGGCAAGTGATGACGGGTATTTCTACCAACAAATCAAGTACTTTTAAGCTTGAATATTTGTAAGTTTTCAAGCATTTTTGTTAGTTTAATGTCTTTTTGTGTTTTTATAGGAGTTATAAATAAATGCGAACTTGGATGATTTTGCATGAAGCAAAAGAAGAATATTTGCCCAACTTGTGAATCAATGGCAAGAGGAGGCAAAAGAGGATTTTAAGGCACAAAAGAGGAGGCTTGAATGCAAAAAAGCGGGCTGCAATGCACCATTTTGGGCTACAGGCAAGAAAGGAATACAAAAAGAAGTCCAGAGAGCAAAGGAGGGGCAGGCTGTAGCGCACTAAAGTGGGCTGCAGCGCATCAAACCTGCCCAGCTCCAAAAAATGCACACTGCAAATAAGCCCCAAATGTGCCTGTGAGGTTGGACACGCACTGCAAAGATGCCCAAGGGTGTGCGCAAACGCGCCAAAAGGGCCTAGGAATGTGTCCTATGCGCTGCAGTGCGCCCAAAGGCGTGTGTGTGGACACACGTGAGACAAAACAGGTTTCTGAAACAGTACTCGAATTTCCACAAACACCAACGCATGCACGATGTGGAATTTTTGGAGAAAATATTTTTCACTCTTTTTCCCTATATGAGAATTTCGGCCACCACCTTTCTTAGGGCTGAAAAGTTGTTTTAAAAATGTTTTCACAATTTTCTATCTATCTCATATTTAAAGAGTAGAAGTCAAACTTCAAAATAGAATCAAATCCTTATCTCCAATTTTGAATTTGGAACAAAAAATCCCTTCCCCTTATCCTTTAAGTGGCCGGCCACCCTAGGGATTTATCCCTGTGTGTGTGGCGCCTAAATCAGATAGGGAAGGAAGAGATTAAATCCTTTATCTAGTATTCCAATTTCAATTCAGATTCAAATTCGAATTTAAATCAAACTTAAATTAATTTGAATTCTAAATTGAACAACTTATCAAGTAAGTTTAAATGGATAAATCTAGATATGTTCAAATTCAAATTTAAATAATCTCATTATTTAAATAATAATTAATTCTCAATTAATTATTCTTCGGATTTAACTTTAGAATTCCATAATTCTAAAATTCCCATTTTGCCCTTTGTGTCTGCTAGAATTACAAGGACGACGCGGGGACTAATGGACCTATAATCCCGAGCTCCAATAAAATTAATATTCAATTAAACACTTTAATTAATTAATTAATTCTATTAATTCCAATAGTTACTCCACTATAAACTTGGAATTGCACTCTCGAAATTATAGACATTAATTACTTCTAAACTGCGAAGTGTCCATTTCATATAGTCATTACATATAGATCAATCCTCCATAAATAATTCATAATTAGAGTTAGGTAGAATCCGTTAACCTCTCTAATTACATCTTTATCCTTGAGTACCATTGATTCTCTAATGGATAGTGATTCATAAAACACATTCATGAACCAGAGCGCTCTTACTAATCCAAGTACCGAATCAACACTCAAGAGAATTATTTATCTGCTTCTCTCTCAAGAGGGAATGGATTCCATCTCGTATAATAACATTCCCAGCTGCCTATTTCATTATGTCTCCAAAATACAAGGAATAGGATTTAGGGTCTCAGAATCCGTACCGAGTAAATCAAAAGACATAAATCCATAAATAGGAGTTTGTTAAGAACTCAAGATTAAGATCATCCTATATATGACCATCGGTAGACTCAATTAGAATTTCTATGCTTAACGGAAATTATTAGAAATTCATATTGTGTCTGCGTCCATGTTCCACATAATCTCATTATGCGAAATAAACTTATTCAATATCTCTCCATATTAACAGTGCAGATAACACCGTTCCATTCTAAATGGGAATGACATGTATTTATAATGTTTTAATTAAAGATTCCGAACTTTAATTAAATTCATTATGAACAATTACTTTTGATTATTATCCTTAAACATTATCCTCTCGTATATAACACTTATATACAATGTTTAAGGTTACATAAATAATCAAGAAATTTATTTGATATTCATAAAATATTCATAAATATATGCACATAAAATGATGAATAAACTCTTTTATTAAATAAATAATAAATATCCTTTTACATCTCATGCTTGTAGGACACTATTCCCAACAATCTCCCACTTGTCCTAAAGCAGGTGTGTCATGTCTCTAATCCCAAATCTATCTAAGTACCGATCAAAAACATTCAATGACATTGTCTTGGTGAACGAGTCAGCAAGGTTGTCCTTGGACGCGATCTTCAGAACCGCTACATCGCCTCTATCCACAATGTCTCTGATCAGGTGATATTTCCTTTCTATATGTTTCACACTCTTATGGCTTCTAGGTTCATTTGAATTAGCCACTGCTCCACTGTTGTCACAGTAGAGCTTAATTGACTTATCCATATCCGGAACAACTTCCAGATTAGTTAAGAACTTCCTAAGCCATGTAGCTTCTTTTGCGGCTTCACAAGCTGCAACATATTCAGCTTCCATGGTAGAGTCAGCAACACACTTTTGCTTTATACTTCTCATACCACGGCTCCTCCATTAAGAGTGAACATCGATCCGATGTCGACCGTCGACTATCTTTATCCGATTGGAAATCATAATCTGTGTATCCGGTGAGAGACAAATCTTCTCCGAAATATACCAACATATAGTTTTTCGTTCTCGTAAGATACTTGAGAATACACTTTATCGCAACCAAATGATCCAATCTCAGGTTAGACCGGTAGCGAATCGACTACTCCCACTACATAGCGTATATCCGGTCTTGTACACAACATGGCATACATAAGGCTTCCCACAGCCGAAGCGTAGGGATACCGTCTCATATCTTCTTCCTGTTGTGGGGTCTTTGGACATTGATCCTTAGAAAGATGAATACCATGCCTAGAAGGCAAATTCCCTTTCTTCGAGTTTTGCATCGAATACCTAGACAACACTTTGTCTATATAAGATGCTTGTGATAATACCAAAAGCTTTTTCTTGCGATCTCGAATAATCTTGATCCCAAGACCATAGCTTGCCTTTCCTAAATCTTTCATTTGGAATTGGCTGGCTAACCACTCCTTTACATCTGTCATCATTCCCACATCATTCCTAATGAGTAGGATGTCATCGACTTAAAGAATTAAGAAGACAACTTTCTCTTCTTTCTTGTACTTGTAGACGCATGGTTCATCAATGTTTTGATCAAATCCATAAGACTTTATAGCCTCATCAAACCTGATGTTCCATCATCTAGAAGCATGCTTCAGTCCATAAATGGACCTTTGCAGTTTGCAGACTTTCTGCTGTTGGCCTTCCTCTATGTAACCCTCTGGCTGATCCATATAGATGGTTTCATCAAGATAGCCATTCAAAAAAGCTATCTTGACATCCATCTGCCATATCTCATAGTCAAAATATGCTGCAATGGCTAGGAGTATCTGGATGGACTTAAGCATGGCTACCGGCGAGAAAGTTTCCTCATAGTCAACTCTCTCCTTTTGGGTATAATCCTTAGCCACTAGCATTGCTTTATAAGTCTCTACTTTTCCATCCGCTCCTCTCTTTCTCTTGAAGATCCACTCGCATCCAATGGGTTTTATCCTTTCGGGTAGATCTACAAGTTGCCAGACTGAGTTAGAGTGCATAGACTCCATCGCAAGTTTCATAGCTGCTTGCCATTCTTCTTTATCAGAATCATCCATTGCATCCCCAAAGATCGATGGTTCTTCCTTACTGTCATCAGCAGTGATGATTTGGGCTTCCTCGGTATAACGGTTAGGTAACCTGCTTACCCTCCCACTACGACGAGGTGCCGTAGGATTCTGATCAGGAAGTGTGGTCTTTTCTCTGAGTGGTCTGACAACTCTTGTCGATTGTGGTTCGATCTCATTGGAAAGTAACTCTTCTAATACTATCTTACTTATGGGCTTAAAATCTATCATATAGTCATGCTCCAGAAATGCGGCATTTGTCGATACAAACACCTTTTGATCTTCAGGACTATAAAAGAAACCTCCCTTTGTCCCATCGGGATATCCTACAAACATACATACTTCTGACTTGGGTTCCAACTTCCCAGTCTTTCCCTTCAGCACATGTGCTGGACACCCCCATATGCGCACGTGTCTCAAACTAGGTTTTCGACCGCACCACAACTCTAAGGGTGTTGTTGTTGGTTGCCGAATCGAATTCGATGGCGGAAGCGTAGCGGAAAGGCGGATCGTGTATAAGAAAAATTTTCATAAAACCTTTGAGATACGCTATAGATTATATTAATTTATACACGAATAAATTAATCTCATTAATTCATTTATTAAGAACTCAATTCAGAAAAATACCTGGAGGCCGACTCGGTTGATAACTTGAGTTCTTTGACCTCGAACAATCCTTGCTCCAAAGCTTTGTGTTTAGAAAACCAATGTCTTCCACGTCAATTCCTAGAATCCACGAAGACGTGTGTGTGGGCACACATGAGACAAAACGGGTTATAATAAACACTCGAATTTCCACAAACACCAACGCATGCACGATGTGGAATTTTTTTTTGGAGAAAAAATTTTTCCTTCCTCTCTACTTGAGAAATTCGGCCAGCCTTAACCTTTAGGGCTGACAAAATTGTTTCAAAATTTCTATAGAGAAATTTCGGCCACCTCTAAAATTAGGGCAAAAAACCATTCCGAAAATTGTCTCAAAATAGTATTTATAGAGTAGAAGTCAAACTTCAAAAAGGAATCCAATCTCTATCTCTAAGATAAAGCTTGTTAATTATCTCCTATTTGAATTTGGAACAAAATCTCCTCTTATCCTAATCCATTATGGCCGGCCAACCCTAGGGGATTCTCATCCCTGTGTGGCGCCAATACTGGATAGGGAAGGAAGAGAAAATCATCCTTTATCATTTAGTCCAATTTTATTTCAAATTCAAATTCAAATTTAAGTCAAACTTAAATTAATTTGAATTCTAAATTGGACAACTTATCAAATAAGTTTAAATGGATAAATCTAGATGTGTTCAAATTCAAATTTAAATAATCGCATTATTTAAATAATAATTAATTCTCAATTAATTATTTCTGAGTGTTTAATTTTAGAAATCCGTAATTCTAAAATTCCCATTTTGCCCACTGTGTCTGGCAGATTACTAGGATGACGCGGGGACTAATGGACCTATAATCCCGAGCTCCAATAAAATTAATAATCAATTAAACACTTTAATTAATTAATTAATTATATTAATTCCAATAGTTACTCCACTATAAACTTGGAATTGCACTCTCGAAATTATAGATATAAATTACTTCTAAACTGTGAAGTGTCCATTTGATATAGTCATTGAATATAGATCAATCCTCCATAAATAATTCATAATTAGAGCCAGGTAGAATCCGTTAACCGCTCTAATTATATCTTTATCCTTGAGTACCATTGATTCTCTAATGGACAGTGATTCATAAAACACATTCATGAATCGGAGCTCCTACTAGTCCAAGTACCGAATCAACCCTCAAGAGAATTATTTATCTACTTCTTTCTCAAGAAGGAATGGATTCCATCTCGTATAATAACATTCCCAGCTACCAACTTCATCATGTCTCCAAAATACAAGGAATAGGATTCAGGGTCTCGGAATCCGTACCGAGTAAATCAAAAGACACAAATCCATAAATAGGAGTTTGTTAAGAACTCAGGATTAAGATCATTCTATATATGACCATCGGTAGACTCAATTAGAATTTCTATACTTAACAGAAATTATTAGAAATTCATATTGTGTCTGTGTCCTTGTTCCACATAATCTCATTATGCGAAATACAGTCATTCAATATCTCGCCATATTAACAAAGGCGGATAACACCGCTCCATTCTAAATGGAATGACATGTATTAATAATGTTTTAATTAAAGATTCCGAACTTTAATTAAATTCATTATGAACAGTTACTTTTGATTATTATCCTTAAACATTATCCTCTTGTATATAACACTTATATACAATGTTTAAGGTTACATAAATAATCAAGGAATTTTATTTCATATTCATAAAATATTCATAAATATATGCACATAAAATGATGAATAAACTATTTTATTAAATAAATAATAAATATCCTTTTACATCTCATGCTTTCAGGACACTATTCCCAACAGTGGGCAACTTTGAGATAAGTTCAATTTTGGGCTGATCAACCTCAATGCCTCTTTCAATCATTCAATCCTTTACCAGTCATTCAATCCTTTTCAGGTTAATATGACCAAGCTTAAGATGCCACAGATATGTATTGTTATCGTGAGAAATCTTTCGCTTTTTATTCTTAGGTTCGCAACTCAAACATTTCAAAGATTAAGCGATGAGTTAGGTATTGGTTTTATACAATATAAACCATCATCCAGACGTCCGAACAAATATTTAAACCATTTCGAGAAATATGAACAAATTCATTATCAAAATAAACTTTAAATAATTGTTCAAATAATTTAGCCACGTAAATCAAATTTCTATGAATGTCCGGAATAAAATAAACATTGTTCAAAAACTAAAAATTTATTTTCCCTAAACCAAGTCTAACTTCTCCCACCGCTTTTGCCGAAACTCTTGCGCCATTGCCTACTTTCATCGTGTAGTCCCTATCGGCTAGCTCGGTGTAAGAACTAAGACTCTGCAAAGAGAAACAAACATGATTAGTCGCTCCTGAATCAATTATCCAGGCTGAGGTATCACTCTCTACTAAACATGTTTCAAGGAGTAGTAAATCTGATTTACCTTGTTCCTTTTTCTTTTTCGGCTCCTCGAGATACTTGTGACAGTTTCTCTTCCAGTGCCCTTAGCCATTGCAGTGGAAACACTTTCCTTTGGGTTTCTGGATGGGGCCCTTTGCCTTCTTGGGTCTCTTGTTCTTTCCCTTCTTTTCTTTTCCCTGGTTTTGGTTCTTTCTTTTATTTTTACCAGAACTTCCTGCAGCTACAACATTTGCTTCTCCTCCCCTTCTTTTGTTGGTGGATTCGAAGTTTTGTAGGTCATTCATGAGTTCAGTGAGATTGCACTTTTTCTTGTTCATAACAAAGTTGTTCACGAACTCATGAAAGTCAGGGGACAGGCTTTCCTAGATGATGCCAACTTGTGTGGCTTCATCGATTCTGGCACCATTGAGCTCCGCATCGTGGAGGTGATCAATCATGTTCAAAACACGTGCCTTGACTGAATAACCTTTCTTCATTTTGTCATTCATGAAAACCCTTATGGCATCCAAACGAGCCTTCTCAGTGGGAGCACCGAACATGGCTTCTAGAGACTCCATTATCTCATAAGCAGTCTCCATCTCCTCATGCTTCTCGCGAAGCACATCGCTCATATTGGCCAAAGATAAAGCACTTTGCTTTGTTGTTGGCCTTGATCCAAATGATCAAAAGGCTCCCTTGCGGTATTGGATGCATTAGTCATGTTCGGGAGGACATTCCTCCCCTAGGACAAATTTGTAGTCTTCGCAGACCAATAGTATGTTCATGTTACTTTTCCACTTAGCATAGTTATCACCGTCTAATTTTTTAGTCGCTAGTAGTGTGATAATGGGATTCGACATATTGCTAGAAATAAATAGAATATTCATCTAATCAATTTATATGCATGAATATCAAGGCATGTTTAATTTAGGCACAATTAAATATGATGCATGATGCACATGAAAAATACATAAATCATGTTTTAATTTTAGGTGCCAACGATAATCTAAATTTCCACATATAAAGTGTACTTTTGGGTAGTCAAGTTATATGCCAATTAGACCGAGACTCTTCTCAGTTAATAAATATAGTCAAAATATCTCATATTTTCATATTTATTAACTATCGTTATTTTTAGTCAAAATATAACCAACAGATTTGATTATATTTTATGAGTGTAACCCACCGTTTCAGATCCCATAGACTTAACTCCGGATTGCTACCTTTGGGTAGTCAATTTAGAAATACATCCTGAAATCTTATCTCTAGGAAGCCAAGCTTGTTATTGATCCGGCAAGTACACTCTCCTTTAGGAGGGCAATTCAATGTCGCCGCAAAGCCCCTTTCCGGATCTCACGGTGTTGCGCTAACGGGGGAGACTAGTGGATCGTATTGTCATACAACCCTCTCCCACTCATTATTTTGTAAACATGTATTTTATTTGAAAAAACATCTCATGAATTTCAAATCCAAAAATAAACAATTTATTTTTCGGATATGTGAAATTCTAAAATTTAACTCTTAAATTCAATTTCACATGTAACATTATTTTGCAAATCAATTTTGCAACTTAAATCAATTTAATCATATTAAATCGATTTTCAGCGCATGGTTCTTATTTTATTTTATTTTTCTAAAACACTTTTATAATAAATAAAATAAACAATAACGAATGCGAGTGTATGCATGGCATGTTATAAAACATATGAGTAGGCACATTATATCTATATGGCATGTTATATGCATGGACATATAATATATAATTATCAACATAAAATATAAATATATGCAATCAACTATTGAGATGGATTTGACTGGGTCCCATGGAAAATATAAATTACAACCAAAATCGAATAAATAAATAATTACAATAATTATATTCTTCCGTTACATCAACGGGTCTTAGATTCTTGAATTCTTTATTCTTCGGCTTCATTCTTTGTCTCCGGGTTGGATTTCACCTTTCTTGGGATCCGAAACTTTTTTGAGCACATCGGCATGCATTACGAGGGTTTCGAAAACCTTCGGGCCCGTTCAGAATCAAATCCCGAACTTGGGCCGTCGGTCCGAGCGTGGCCTGGTCGCCCTGGCCGCGGCCGGACGCTGTTGGGCAGCGTCCCCGGGCCGCTACTTGGGTCGCACAGGGGCGCACTGGGCGCGCGGGGGCTGCTTGGGGCGCGGGTTGGCCGATTTCTGAAAATTTTCTGGGCAGTTTTCTGGGCTTCTTTGAAGGCTTCAAACTTGATCTTCAAGGCCTCCCTTTTGATTCAAAATCAAAAACCCTAATTCTTCCCAAATCCTAGAATTACAATAATTCTAATCCCGATTTAAATTACAAATAATTTATTAATGAATGAATATAACCGATCCATGGAATCATATAATTAACGACCAAATCCACCATCCATACATTCATCATCATGATTCAAAAAATAAACATCCATAAATGCAAGTGCCTACTCATCACATACATACATAATTAAATATCACATATTTAATATTGATTATGATTATCAAATAATCGAAGCAAAAATTAATATCGTCTATAGACCGCTCTGATACCAATTGTTGGTTGCCAAATCGAATTTAGCAGCGGAAGCGTGGGGAAACAGCGGATCATGTATAACAAAAATTTTCATAAAACTTTTGAGATACTCTACAGATTATAGTAATTTATGCACGAATAAATTAATCGCATTAATTTATATTATTCAAGGATCAACCGAAAAATACCTGGTAGCCGACTCGGATGATAACTTGAATTTCTTTGACCACGAACAGTCCTTGCTCCGAGCGTTGTGTTTAGAATACCAAAGTCTTCCAAGTCAAACTTCAAAATAGAATCAAATCCTTATCTCCAATTTTGAATTTGAAACAAACAATCCCTTCCCCTTATCCACTTAATGGCCGGCCACCCTCCTAGGGTTTATCCCTATGTGTGGCGCCAATCTCAGATAGAGAAGGAAGAGATTTTATCCTTTATCTAGTAGTCCAATTTTAATTTAGATTCAAATTCGAATTTAAGTCAAACTTAAATTAATTTGAATTCTAAATTGAACAACTTATCAAATAAGTTTAAATGGATAAATCTAGATATGTTCAAATTCAAATGTAAATAATCTCATTATTGAAATAATAATTAATTCTCAATTAATTATTTTTCGAGTATTTAATTTTAGAATTCCGTAATTCTAAAATTCCCATTTTGCCCTTTGTGTCTGGCAGAATTACAAGGACGACGCGGGGACTAATGGACCTATAATTCTGAACTCTAATAAAATTAATAATTAATTAAACACTTTAGTTAATTAATTAATTAATTCTATTAATTCCAATAGTTACTCCACTATAAACTTGGAATTGCACTCTCGAAATTATAGACATTAATTACTTTTAAACTGCGAAGTGTCCATTTGATATAGTCATTACGTATAGATCAATCCTCCATAAATAATTCATAATTAGAGTCAGGTAGAATCTGTTAACCTCTCTAATTACATCTTTATACTTGAGTACCATTGATTCTCTAATGGATAGTGATTCATAAAACACATTCATGAACCAGAGCGCTCTTACTAATCAAAGTATCGAATCAACACTCAAGTGAATTATTTATCTGCTTCTTTCTCAAGAAGGAATGGATTCCATCTCGTATAATAACATTCCCAGGTACCTATTTCATTATGCCTCCAAAATACAAGCAATAGGATTCAGAGTCTCGAAATCCGTACCGAGTAAATCAAAAGACATAAATCCATAAATAGGAGTTTGT
This sequence comes from Morus alba, assembly GCA_012066045.3. Taxonomy (NCBI): domain Eukaryota; kingdom Viridiplantae; phylum Streptophyta; class Magnoliopsida; order Rosales; family Moraceae; genus Morus; species Morus alba. The sequence goes on from JABXEQ010000015.1 coordinate 3,615,167, forward strand.
TAAGAACTCGGGATTAAGATCATCCTATATATGACCATCAGTAGACTCAATTAGAATTTCTATGCTTAACAGAAATTATTAGAAATTTATATTGTGGTTGCACCCATGTTCCACATAATCTCATTATGCGAAATACACTCATTCAATTTTTTATAATTTTTTATAATAATTATGCGAATTAATTTTTTATAATAAATTTCTGCAAGCGTACGGTGTCAAGTTTTGAGTATAAGGTGAGTGAGTATCGTCTCCACTGGGATTGGGTTTAGAATTGCCATTAAGTACCGCAATTATTGTAACTTAACTTTAACTAGGCAACCTAATAAAATGACAATTAAGAAAATAAAACAAAATAAATATGAAAATAAGAAAATAAAGTATCTATACACAAATGGTCTAGGGACTTGATTTCGCTTTATTATTCCTATGTTCATCGTATTATGTAATCACTAATCAATTCCATTCAATTCATTAATCAAGGCTCTAATAAATTAAAAGCATTAAGCATAGAGAAACATAAATGAATTGAGAATGAAATTAAATTAACAATCACCAAAATATTCAAAACATAGTTCAAATAAAACTACATCAAGTCCTAGATTTAATGTCTAGCTCAACATGGAAAAATAGATGAAAGAAGATAAAACCCAACATCCATTGAAGAGCTTCCAAGGACCTCCAAGATGAAGGATTTCGGCCTCCTTTTGATGTTTTCTTCACTTTTCCGGGCCCCTTCCAAAATGGCATCTCTTTCCTTTAATACTACAACATTTCAGAGCTAGGGATTCAGTCGCGCGCTGCAGTCCACGTGAAAACGCGCTGCGACGTGCATTTTTGGAAGAGAGATTTTTTTCGCAGGGGGCTGAGACGCGCTGTAGCGCGTAGGACACATTCCTAGGCCTTTTTGGCGCGCTGCAGCATCCTTTGGGCATGCTGCAGTGCGTGTCCAACCTCTAGGCACATTTTGGGCGCGCTGCAGCACACATTTTTGGAGCTGGGCACATTTAAGTACGCTGCAGCCCTCTTCGGTGCGCTGCACCCTGCGCCTCGCTTACTCTCTGGACTTCTTTGTATTCCTTTACGTGTTGTAGCCCAAAATGGTGCGCTGCAGCCCGCTTTTTTGCATTCCAAGCCTCCTTTTTTGTGCCTTAAAATCCTCTTTCACCTCCTCTTACCATTGATTCACAAGTTGGGCAAATATTCTTCTTTGCTTCATGCAAAATCATCCAAGTTTGCATTTATTTATAACTCCTATAAAAAAACACACAAAAGACATTAAACTAACAAAAATGCTTGAAAACTTACAAATATTCAAGCTTAAAAAGTACTTGATTTGTTGGTAGAAATACCCGTCATCAATTTCGGAGTCGTGGCTTGACACCCCGTCACCAAGCGGAGTCTTCTACCTCACTTGAAGACCTTGTCGCCCAATTTTCAAGGAGACAAGACTCCGATAGAGAAGTTAGAGAGGATGGAGGCGCTCGACCAACTTCACGAGGAAATGGAGACAACTCTAAGCGGAGTTGTTTAGGTTGAAGCTACTTCGGATGAATCTACTAACGCCATGAATAGGGAACCACAAGAGGAGGAATGGGAGTTCTTTGAAGATGACTCTTTGAGAGAGGAGACTCAACAATTGGTTAGTGAAGAATCTCAAGTAGATGTCAATGAGTCTCAATCCCTTGAGACCCCCATTGTCGTGCCACCCCCGGTTGAGAATGATCACATCTATGAAGACTCAATGTGGCCGGCAACTCCTCCACCATCTCGAGCGCCATTCTTCCACGCCAACCAAGCGCATATGCCAGCGCCGAGTCAAGTTGAGCAAATGGTTTGAAAACTGCCAAATCTCGCCAAGCTTAAGGGTGTAAAGAATCAAGACCCATACGTTGTGTTGTATGATACGTACTATGGGCGAAAGCCACTCTTTGACGAGTTGGCTCGACATAGGAATAATTGAGCCTAAAGACGCAATTTATTGAGGAGAGCTCCGCCCTAACCCAAGTTTATGCCATCATGCCCGGTGCATCATAGCCAACCATACTAGGAGGTGAGATTGTCTCGCCTCCCCGGTCGTGTTCTTATTCCCTTGTTATTAATTTTGACGATTGTTTGATCCTGAGTTTGGGGGTGAGACACTTTGTGGTTGATTTTAGTGGATTTTGAGCATTACTTGTGAGTTGGTTGTTATGACTTGTCTCCATTGAGTTGTGTTCTTTTGGCCATGTTTTTACTTGTTTTTCTTTTTAGGTTGTTTGAATAATTGTGAGTTTTGTTGAGATAAAATGACTAGATAATAATGATGAGTATAGTCACTTGATGCTTTCTTAGGTCTTTTGAAATGTATCTCATTGAGATTTCTGTGTGCTTGACTCGCATTGATTGAAATTCACTCTTGATTCTCTACTTTTGAGCACCATGAATCATGATCACTTGATCTTTTGAGCATTTGGAGAAGATTTATGTGCATTAGGTAGACTTTGATATCTCATGAACACAAGAACCCATTTGAGTGAAACTTGAGGCGAAATTGTTGGTTTAGTATCATTGGAGAGAAGATTAAGGCATTTTATTCTGATAGATTGGGCCTTTGAAGCTAACCCTTGAAAAGAAAATTCATCATTTGTTTACCCCCCTTTGAGCCATATTGCTTATTTCGTTCATCACCCATGTTTGTACATCCAAACCACCAAATACTTTTTCACTTCCTAAACCCATCACTACTAGGCATAATTGCATGAAATGATAAGATTGAGAGCAAGTGTGGGTTATGTTTGGGAAATCATTAGTGGATTGGCTTGTGCTGTTTTTCATTCTCAATTAAAAAAACGAAAAAAAAGAAAAAAAAGAAAGAAAATAATTATAAGAGTTAATCGGATGAGGAATTGAGTTACCATTCCATTTCTTTACAACATTGGGGACAATTTTGAGTTTGAGTTTGGGGGTGTGGTCTTTATTTCTCAAATTTTTGTTGTTTTTATTTCTTTTTGGGATCAATTGAAGGTGAATGTATGCTGAAAAAAGGAGTTGGTGAAATTTTTTCTTTTCTTGTCTTTAAAATCATGTGAGATCCATGAGTTGTGATACATGCCTAGGGTGATTTGAGCCTAAAAATTCTAATCTCATCCACCTTTTACCCTAGCCATACATTACAACCCTCAAAAGTCCTTTTGATCTTCAATGACAAGTGAACCTTTATTAGTGGAGAGTGACATGAAAAATGGGCCTATGGTAGTTCTTATTAAGATATCACTCATAGTCTCCTTTGCACATAGGTCTATCCGGATTTTATTTGATTGATTGAGATTGATTGTGCACACACTTACACTTTGAGAGTCTTGAGTGGAGTGAAATTGATGCTTGATGTTGAAATTATAGATAATCTCAGTGTTTGCATTTCTTTTGAGCTTAGAGAATTATGTGGCTTTGGAGTTACATGCATAGTTGTTGACTCGATACAAAACTCACACTTTTTTGTTTGTGCCTTAGTACTTGATTTGTGCTTTCTTTTTCTTTCTTTTCTTTTGCTTGAGGACAAGCAAATGTTTGAGTTTGGGGGTATTTGATGACGGGTATTTCTACCAACAAATCAAGTACTTTTAAGCTTGAATATTTATAAGTTTTCAAGCATTTTTGTTAGTTTAATGTCTTTTGTGTGTTTTTTATAAGAGTTATAAATAAATGCGAACATGAATGATTTTGCTTGAAGCAAAGAAGAATATTTGCCCAACTTGTGAATTAATGGCAAGAGGAGGTGAAAGAGGATTTTAAGGCACAAAAGAGGAGGCTTGGAATGCAAGAAAGCGGGCTACAGCGCACCCTTTTGGGCTACAGCGTTAAAAGGAATACAAAGAAGTCCAGAGAACAAGGGAGGCGCAGGATGCAGCGCACAAAAGTGGGCTGCAGTGCACCCAAACGTGCCCAGCTCCAAAAATGCGCACTGCAGCGCACCAGAGGGGCTGCAGCGTACCCAAAATGTGCCCAGAGGCTGGACACGCGCTGCAGCATGCCCAAGGGGCGCTGCAGCGCACCAATAGGGCCCAAAAATGTGTCCTACGCGCTGCAGCGCGCCCAAATGCGCTGCAGTGCATCTCAGCCCCCTGCGAACAAAATCCCTCTTCAAAAAATACGCGCCACAACGCGTTTTCACGTGGGCTGCAGCGCGCGACTAAATCCCTGGCTCCAAAATGTTGTTGTATAAAAGGAAAGAGATGCCATTTGGAAGGAGAGCCCGGAAAAAGTGAAGAAAACATCAAAAGGAGGCCGAAATCCCTCATCTTGGAGGTCCTTGGAAGCTCTTCAATGGATATTGGGTTTTATCTTCTTTCATCTATTTTTCCATGTTGAGCTAGACACTAAATCTAGGACTTGATGTAGTTTTATTTGAATTATGTTTTGAATATTTTTTTTAATTGTTAATTTAATTTCATTTTCAATTCATTTATGTTTCTCTATGCTTAATGCTTTTAATTTATTTGGCCAATGAGTTAGATGATTTTTAGATTGTGAATTTGATGCTCGGGAGAGATTGAGTTCTTTATCTAGATTTGAGAAGCATAGTCTAGGTTGTTGTGAGACCGGGAGGAGATCAACGCTTAGATAATCAAATTAGGATTTAGGTCATTGTGAGGCCTGGAGGCGATCAATATTCCTGCTTTCTAATTCTGAAGGCGAAGCTTAATTTGTGTTTAAATGTTCATTTCGAATAGGGATATTGTTTTGGGTATTTAAATACAATTTCTTCTGAGGCACTCGGGAGAGGTTGCGAGATGATATTAGAGCCTTGATTAATGAATTGAATGGAATTGATTAGTGATTACATAATAGGATGAACATAGGAATAATAAAGCGAAATCAAGTCCCTAGACCATTTGTGTATAGATACTTTATTTTCTTATTTTCATATTTATTTTGTTTTATTTTCTTAATTGTCATTTTATTAGGTTGCCTAGATAAAGTTAAGTTACAATAATTGCGGTACTTAATGATAATTCAAAATACAATCCCTGTGGAGACGATACTCACTCACCTTATACTCAAAACTTGACACCGTACGCTTGCGGAAATTTATTATACAAAATTATTTCGCATCAGAAGCCGTAAAGGAAGCTACATGGCTCAGGCAGTTCTTAACTGATCTGGAAGTTGTTCCAGATATGGATAAGCCAATTAAGCTCTACTGTGACAACAGTGGAGCGGTGGATAATTCAAAGGAACCTAGAAGCCATAAGAGTGCGAAACATATAGAAAGGAAATATCACCTGATCAGAGACATTGTGGATAGAGGCGATGTAGCGGTTCTGAAGATCACGTCAGAGGACAACCTTGCTGACCCGTTCACCAAGATATTACCATTGAATGTATTTGATCAGCACTTAGATGGATTTGGGATTAGAGACATGACCCACCTGCTTTAGGACAAGTTGGAGATTGTTGGGAATAGTGTCCTAGAAGCATGAGATGTAAAAGTATATTTATTATTTATTTAATAAAATAGTTTATTCATCATTTTTTGTGCATATATTTATGAATATTTTATGAATATCAAATAAAATTCCTTGATTATTTATGTAACCTTAAACATGGTATATAAGTGTTGTATAGGAGAGGATAATGTTTAAGGATAATAATCAAAAGTAATTGTTCATAATAAATTTAATTAAAGTTCGGAATCTTTAATTAAAACATTATTAATACATGTCATTCTCATTTAGAATGGAACGGTGTTATCCGCAATGTTAATATGGTGAGATAATGAATGAGTGTATTTCGCATAATGAGATTATGTGGAACATGGACGCAGACACAATATGAATTTCTAATAATTTTCATTTAGCATAGAAATTCTAATCGAGTCTACTGATGGTCATATATAGGATGATCTTAATCCTGAGTTCTTAACAAACTCCTATTTATGGATTTATGTCTTTTTATTTACTCGGTACGGATTCCGAGACCCTGAATCCTATTCCTTGTATTTTGGAGACATCATGAAATAGGTAGCTGGGAATGTTATTATACGAGATGGAATCCATTCCTTCTTGAGAAAGAAGCAGATAAATAATTCTCTTGAGTGTTGATTCGGTACTTGGATTAGTAAGAGCGCTCTGGTTCATTAATGTGTTTTATGAATCACTATCCATTAGAGAATCAATGGTACTCAAGGATAAAGATGTAATTAGAGAGGTTAACGGATTCTACCTGACTCTAATTATGAATTATTTATGAAGGATTGATCTATACATAATGACTATATGAAATGGACACTTCACAAAGTAATTAATGTCTATAATTTCGAGAGTGCAATTCCAAGTTTATAGTGGAGTAACTATTGGAATTAATAGAATTAATTAATTAATTAAAGTGTTTAATTAATTATTAATTTTAATGGAGCTCAGGATTATAGGTCAATTAGTCCCTGCGTCGTCCTTGTAATTCTACCAGACACAAAGGGCAAAATGTGAATCTTAAAATTACGAAATTCTAAAATTAAATACTCAAAAAATAATTAATTGAGAATTAATTATTATTTAAATAATGTGATTATTTAAATTTGAATTTGAGCACATCTAGATTTATCCATTTAAACTTATTTGATAACTTGTTCAATTCAGAATTCAATTTAATTTAAGTTTGACTTAAATTAGAATTTGAATATGAATTAAAATTGGACTACTGGATAAAGGATAAAATATCTTCCTTCCCTATCTAATATAGGCGCCACACACAGGGATAAAACCCTAGAGTGTGGCTGGCCACCTTGTGGATAAGGGGAAGGGATTTTTTGTTCCAAATTCAAAATTGGAGATAAGGATTTGATTCTATTTTGAAGTTTGACTTCTACTCTTTAAATATGAGAAAGATAGAAAATTGTAGACACAATTTTGAAACATATTTTCAGCCCTAGTTTTTTAGTGGTGGCGGAATTTCTCATAGAGGAAAAAGAGAGCAAAATATTTTTGTCCAAAAATTCCACATCGTGCATGCGTTGGTGTTTGTGGAAATTCGAGTGTTTTAGAAACCTATTTTGTTTCACTGTTCCCACACACACGTCTACGTGGAATCAAGGAATTGACGTGGAAGACTTTGGCATTCTAAACACAAAGCTTGGAGCAAGGACTATTCGTGGTCAAAGAATTCAAGTTATCATCCGAGTCGGTTTCCAGGTATTTTTCGGTTGATCCTTGAATAATATAAATTAATGTGATTAATTTATTCGTGCATAAATTAATATAATCTATAGAGTATCTAAAAAGTTTTAATGAAAATTTTTGTTATACATGATCCGCTGTTTCCCGCCACGCTTCTGCCGCCAAATTCGATTCGGCAACCAACACTCATTACCACCCTGGACTCCGAAACCATGAAAACTTTTCATATGGCAACAACAAGAATGTATTGCAACCTCTTCCAGGGTATAGCCAACCGTTATCTTAGAGCAATCCATCTATAGAAGACCTATTGAGCACATTCATTGTAGAAACCAGGGGGCGGTTTAACAAGGATGAGGGTAGACTTGATAGTATTGAAACGCATTGCACCAACATGAATACCTCTATGAAGTCTATGGAGATGCAGATCTCCCAACTTGCCAATTCTATCAAGGGGCAATCATCAGGGAACTTCCCGAGTGATACCGAAAAGAACCCAAAGGATCAATGCAAAGCCATCACTTTGAGAAGCGTAGGGAAGTAGAAAGCCCCAATCCTCAAAATGAGAAAGTTGTTGAAGAGAGCACCACACCGGTGGAAGAGCTTGGGAAGAAGAATAGTGATGAGAAGAAAAGGAGGAAGCACCCAAAGTGAATCCAGGGGTCAATTTCTTTTCCGGACAATCCTCCTATCATTCAACCAAAGCTCCCATTCCCTAAAGACTCTAAAAGAAGAAGATGGATGATCAATTTTCAAAGTTTTTGGATATCTTCAAAAGATCCGTATTATATATACCCTTTGGGACGCCCTTGAGCAAATGCCGAACTACGCAAAATTCATGAAGGATATAATGTCAAGGAAGCGGAAATTGGAGGACTATGAGATAGTCAAACTCACGGAGGAGTGTAGTGCAATCCTCGCACAAAAGCAACCACAAAAGCTCAAAGACCCCAGTAGTTTCACCATTCCATGTACAATTGGTGGGTCAACTTTTGAGAGAGCTCTTTGCGACCTAGGGGCAAGCATAAACCTCATGCCTTTGTCGGTGTTCCGGAAACTTGGGCTTGGAGAGGTCACTCCGACCACCATCTCACTACAAATGGTGGATAGGTCCCTTACCTATCCAAGGGGAATCATTGAGGATGCTTTGGTAAAAGTTGACAAGTTCATTTTCCCAGTTGATTTTGTTGTGTTAGATATGGAGGAGGATCGAGAGATTCTCATCATTCTTGGGAGACCCTTTCTAGTTACCGGAAGGGCCTTAATTGATGTGCATAGAGGGAATTTGACTTTGAGGGTCAATGAGGAAGAAGTCAACTTCAACATCTTTGACTCATTAAAGTTTCCGAGTGAAGGCTCATCATGCAACCGGGTAGAGGTATTTGAATTGTGCACTAAGGAGTTCACTTAGGAGCTCTTAAGTGATGACTCATTGGAACATAGTCTCATCAACTCCTTCGCCGTGGAAAACTGGAATGATGAATATTTCTCTAAAAGAGAAGAGGTGCTAGATTGTGTTCTAGCCCTAGAAGCACTGCTTGGTGAAGCGACGAGTGAGACTCACACGGACATCTATGAGGAACCTAAGGGGCCACCTAATCCTACTAGTCCACCGCAAGGAGGATTAGCCTTGAAACAACTACCCGACCACCTCCGTGATGCCTTTTTAGGTGAAGAGTCCACTAATCCGGTAATCATTTCAGTATTTTTGAGTAAAGAAGAAGAAGAAAAGTTGCTACTCATTCTGAAAAAGCATAAGGCTGCTTTTGCTTGGTCAATTTCAGACATAAAGGGCATTAGCCCCGCCGTTTGCATGCATAAGATTCTTATGGAGGAGGCTTACATGCCATCGGTTGAGCACCAGAGAAGATTAAATCCAGCGATGAAAGAAGTGGTAAGAACCAAAGTGCTAAAATTGTTGAATGTAGGAATCATTTATGCCATTTCGGATAGCTCTTGGGTCAGCCCGGTCCAAGTTGTGCCAAAAAGGGTCGATGACGGTGGTGAGAAATGACAAGAATGAATTGCTTCCTACAAGAACGGTCATAGGGTGGAGAGTTTGCATCGACTACGGAAACTTAATAAAGCCACCAGAAAAGGACCATTTTCCGCCTCGTTCATCGACCAAATGTTGGACCGACTAGCGTGTTTTGAGTATTACTGTTTTCTTGATAGCTATTCGGGCTATAATCAAATTGCTATAGCCCCAGAGGATCAAGAAAAGACTACATTTACCTACCCTTATGGTACATTTGCATTTCGTCGGATGCCCTTTGGCTTATGCAATGCCCCTGCTACATTTCAAAGGTGTATGATGGCCATTTTCTCCGACATGGTGGAAGAGATAATGGAGGTGTTCATGGACGATTTTTCAGTTTTTGGGTTGTCATTTGATCATTGCCTCCACAATTTATCCCTTGTCCTATAGCGCTGTGAAGAGAAGAATCTTGTACTCAATTGGGAGAAATGCCATTTCATGGTGAAAGAAGGGATTGTCTTAGGCCATCAAGTATCATTGAAGGGTATCGAGGTGGACCGAGAGAAAATTGACACTATTGAGAAGCTTCCACCACCAGTAAATGTCAAAGGAATTTGAAGTTTTTTGGGTCATGCGGGATTCTACTGGAGATTTATTAAGGACTTCTCTAAGGTTGTCAAGCCTTTGTGCAACCTTCTTGAGAAAGGTGCTACTTTTGATTTCGATGACTCTTGTTTGAAAGCCTTTGATATGATAAAGGAAAAGTTAATTTCGGCTCCAATCATTGTGGCTTTCAATTGGAATGAGCCATTTGAAGTGATGTGTGATGCAAGTGATTTTGCTGTTGGCGCCGTACTAGGCCAAAGAAGAGACAAGACTTTTAGGGTGATCTATTATGCAAGCAGGACCCTTAATGAAGCTTAGCAAAATTACACCACTACAGAAAAGGAGATGCTTGATGTGGTTTTTGCCTACGATAAGTTTCGTTCGTACATTATCGGGTCCAAGGTCATCGTTCACACGGATCACGCGGCCATCAGACATTTGTTTGCCAAGAATGATGCGAAGCCAAGATTGATTCGATGGATACTTTTGCTGCAAGAGTTCAATGTGGAAATTAGAGATAAAAAGGGAGTGAGAATGTTTTGGCGATCATTTATCTAGACTTGAGCTCAATGAGAAAGTGGATGAGGCTTGCATTCAAGAAGAGTTCCCGATGAGCATATACTCAAGATACATGCAAATCTCCTTGGTATGCTGATTTGGTGAACTATCCGGCATGTGGAGTTTTACCTCCGGACTTGACTCCCACATGAAAAAGAAGCTCCTCAAGGACGTGAAGTGGTATATTTGGGATGAACCATTTCTTTTCAAGAAAGGTCTTGATCGGGTGATGATTACGCCCAAACGTGTTGAAAATAAAGCGGTCATGCAGTAGCACGCTTAGGGCGGTCGATCCACAAAGAGGAGACAAATTGAACAATAAAAGATTAACAAATAAAAAGCTTTAGGAGATAAATAATAAAGTAAAAATAAAAGAGAATGGAATTTTTTTTTTAGAAGTTAAAGTTTAAGAAAAGTGTAGGAGAAAATTATATTTAAAAAAAAAAGCGTAAGGCGTCGAGATTCCCCTATATGATTCGCTTCACCTAAATGGATTTTGATCTTTAAGATTACTCAATTGAAAGTTTCACATCCCAAACTAACAATCGGAAAATATATACTTGAAAAACATGTGAATTAAAATGTATTTGAGTGAGTAAAATTCTTACGTTTAGTATTAGGAAAAATCATCTTAAGAGAAATCTAAGAGCGACAATATACCATTGGCAATAATGTAGTAAAAGACTACTCATAAAACAATATCTATCAATATATAGTATCATGCAACAATCACATAAAAAGAGCTTGACTAGATTTATATAAAAGTTGACAATAAAATATATCAATATGAGAAATTAGAAGAAGATAGAAGAAAATTAATCACTCAAATATATAAACTTTGAAGAACAAATGGAGAATCAAAATCCACTCAAGATCACTTCACATATAGGTTTCTCTCTAACCTCACCAAAGAGAAGAAAATGTCTAAACTTAAACTAAAAATTAACCCCTAAATACCATGACATGACCCTATTTATAGAATTTGGAAATGCTAGAAAAACTTTCAACAGAAAATATAAAACAAAGGAACGAAAACAGATCCTAATTAACAAGACTTAATGTTGAGAATAAAGGTTGATAATGGTGAAAATGAAAAACCATGAGAAATGGTTTGAGACTAAAAGTAATCTCAGGTATTGCACTCCAACGGACACAAACGGCTACAAAACTAAAGAGCAAAAGACTAGGATACGTGGCGCGCAATGATTGGTGGAGAAGAAGAAGTGGCCGACAGAAGCCTCTGCTCGCGACATGTGGCGGACGCTCATTGGGAAGAAGCAGCACGCGGGACCCACGCGGAGAAGAAACCCTGAACACCCTGACGTGCGCGTGAAGGAGACTCACCCGGGGAACGTGCGGTGCACGCCAAGCGCGCTTTCTGGTGTGGGGAAACAACGGGAGTAGCCGGGCCCGCTACTTTGTGCAATCCGCGACACGTGGCACCTGGATAGGCATGCAGCTTGGACGGCTCGGTGCGGCTCAAACGCTCGGCTGGCGGACTGGGCTTTTAAGTGGGCTGAATTGGGCTCAAGTTTTGGGTTATGCTCGGTAAACTAGTCCAAATCCAATTGTTTTCTTCGAAAACCTGAAAAATAAAATAAATCTGATTAAAATTAAATCCTATAAATTTAGGAATATTTTAAATTAAAATCACAAATTTGATAAAATAATGTGACAATTATGAACATTAAAAGTGCAAATTTGTGCACTTATCACAACCCCTAACCAAACTTATTGCTAGTCCCTAGCAAATCAAGCGAAAAGAAAAATCATGTCAAACCGAAAATTCAAATCAAAACTAGCAAAATCACCTAAGCAATCAATCAAAACATTAGTAAGTCATCGAAAAATGCTATCAAAACTACTTGACCATAACTCCGTAGTCGTGTGTGTGCACCAAACCGTATCCCTCTTACCACAGTCCATAACACAAATAGCATCGAAAAAGTCACCAAGAAAAAGTCTCAACTCCATTTACCTCATGAGTGTCAGAAATATTTTAATGCAAAGGGTTTTCACTCATGGAGTTGGAAGTCAATCAATCAACGCTCAAGTGAGAGAAGGCAATTTAAGGACAAGCTAATAAAAAAACATTGATCAAAAGATAGGCAAATCAAATATCTGGAACAATCCATCACTCAAACCGTACACAAACTTTCGTGATTTCATTCGATCAAGAGGAAGATCTCATAAACAAACAAAGAGCCGAAAAATACAAACAAATATACACAAACTTTTTTTTTTCTTTTTTTTTTTTTTTTTTTTCGAGGCAAGAGACAACATACATTTGATGAAGTTGATGTAGTAAGGCATTCTTTTGATTGGTTGCTATGCAGCACAAGACGTGAGTGTAACCAAACTACGTAAACATTGATGATAAATGATGCTCTTGCTCTTTTTTTTTTAAAAGAAATACAGAAGAAAAATGATAAATATCTACAACACATGGCTCAATTCTAAAAATTATTCCTAACCAAAAATCATCCCTCGAGCAAATGTTACAAGTCAAGCAATGGTGCTCCAATAATGATTCAACCAACGCAGAAGATCAATGAAAGTTCAAAAAGCTGTTTTCTCAACTCTCACAACTCACCAAAAAATGAAAAACTTAAACTCAGGAATTTTTCTCAACTAGATGTGTTAACGACCATCTTACCACAAAGGTTTGGCATGTGCTCAAAAATAACTCTGGAAATCATTTCTTGGTAATTAAGATAGCAAAAAGTGACTCAAACCAAACATTTTTGAAATCATACTCAGATAATCTCGCAAAAATTTTGATCCAAAATAACAACAAGACAAAAATTAATCTCACGCATGAATATGCTCACCACCCCCAACCCAAAATTAGACAGTGTCCTCAATGTCTAAAAATATATGCAATATGAAGAAGACAGGGAAAGAGAACACCTAGATGATGAACAATGGAACTAAGCTGAGCATCCTGAACTGATTCTCTAAAACACAAACAAATAGAAAATCACACAAAATCAAACTAAAATAAAAGCACACAAATCACACAAAACAAACCACACAAAATAAAGAAACAAAAATATGATACAAAAGTGTTGGAAACAAACTCCTCAAGTGGTTTGTCCCATATGTTGGCCTTTTGGTTTGACCGAGCTTGTGAAGGGAACTTGCTGCGTTCTTGAACAGCCAAAGCTCCAGTTAGCTTCGTGATTTGGCTCTTCATTTCTTTACTTTCTTCCACCATTTGCGTGAATAGTGACTCGAACTTCTGATTCGTCTTACTCTGCACCTCCATGAAAGATTGCAAGGTGTTCTCAAGAGAACTCATTGGCTGTTGAGAATTGTATTGAGGTGTAGAATACGCCTTTGGTATTTATACGGACCATCAGAGCCTAAAGTACTTCTTCACGCAGAAGGAGCTTAATATGAGACAAAGATGATGGCTTGAACTTGTGAAGGACTACGATTGTGAAATCCTTTACCATCCGGTAAAGCCAATCGAGTAGCAGACGCTTTGAGTAGAAACTCAAAGACTACACGGACTCGGTGGGAGACCGAATTGTTGCCCAAGCAGCTTCAACAAGAGATTAATCTCCTAGACCTCGAATTAATCTCTCGTAAGTTAGCTTCTCGAGGTCACACATGCTCTGATGACGAGATACGAGATGCTCGTAAAGGTGACCCAATTATGGATGGATATAGGAAGGAGATAGTAGATAATGCAAGGTCGAATTTCAGCCTTCCAAAGGACGGAATTCTCCTATACCAAAGAAGAATTTGTGTACCGGATCAAGAGGGATCAAGAAGCGAGATACTCATGAAGCGCCACAAGACGCCATATTTCAGACATTTCAGTGCCACCAAAATGTATCAAGATTTGAAACAACATTTTTGGTGGAGGCGAATGAAGAATGACATAGTTGACTATGTTAGTCGCCGCTTGACATGCCAAAAGGTCAAAGCAGAACATCGAGACCACCGGGAGCTTATGACCACTAGAGATCCCGGAATGGAAGTGGGAACACTTAGCCATGGACTTTGTGACCGGACTTCCGAGAACCAAAGTGAGGGATACGATGCCATTTGGGTAGTCGTGGATCGGCTAACGAAATCAAGCGTTTCATTCCGATCAAGATAACTTACTCCTTAGAGAGGTTAGCCGAGTTATATGTGGCTAAGGTAGTAAAGCTACATGGAGTACCGCTTAGTATAGTGTCCTGACGAGACAACCGATTTACCTCCAATTTTTGGAGAAGTGTTCAGAAGCGATGGGGTCAGAATTGCGCTATAGCACAAAGATTCCATCCCCGACGGATGGGCGGTCGAGAGGACCATTCAGACCCTAGAAGATATGCTTCGTCCATGCACGATGTGGATTTCAAGGGCGCATGGAGTATGAAGTTGCCATTGATCAATTCTCGTATAATAATAGTTACCAAGCTTCCATCGGCATGGCCCCGTATGAAGCACTTTACGGAAGGAAGTGTAGATCCCCAGTTCATTGGTATGACACTCGGGAAAAGCAGCTTCACAAGACGGAATTCATTCAAGAGGCCATTGAGACAAAGGTAAAAGATTCAGAGAAGATTAGAGACTACTCAGAGCCGGCAAAAGAGTTATGCAGATAAACGACGAGACCCTTGGAATTTTCTCTCGTAGGGGACTCAGATTCCTAAAAGTCGCACCAATGGAGGGTGTGATGCGTTTTGGGAAGAAAGGTAAGTCGAGTCCACGTTACATAGGGCCTTTTGAGATCATTGAAAGAATAGGAAAGGTAGCTTACCGACTAGCTCTACCGCCGAGTTGGCCTCGGCACAAAGTGTGTTTCATGTAGCAATGCTCCGAAGTATATCTCGGATCCATCGCATGTGTTACAAAGATGAGCCTATTCAGATTCACGAAGATTTGTCCTATGAGGAACAACCAAATCAAATTCTAGCCAGAGAAGAAAGGAAACTCGTAAGTCGCAGATCCCAATGGTTAAAGTGCAAAGGAAAAATCACAACGCTGCGTAAGCCACTTGGGAAGTAGAAGAAGAGATCGATAAAAGTACCCCCAGTTGTTCCGATTTTCGGGACGAAAATTCCTTAAGGAGGGGTGAATGTAATGACCGGAAAATATTAAGTCAAAATCGGACGATCCCAAGCATTTGACCGTAATTATTCCCTTAATGTAAAGTAGTAGAAATATTGATGTAATCAGGAAAGTGTTATGTAGAAACTTTATATACGGGGTAAAATCACCCGAAAAGTGTAAAGTTATAATACGAATATTGTTACAGAGAAAATTCGTAAATATCAATTGTGAATAGTAAAATATCGGTTAAAAGTTAGAAATTTTAATAGGTATATTTTAGTTATGAAAAACTGAAATATTTGGTAAATGACCAAATGACCAGTTAGAAAAAGAGTAGAAATATTAGAACTAAGGAAAATGACAAAAGTTCCTCGAAATGCGAATTTTCCCGAGTCGGCTTAAAGCGGAAATCTGCGAAAAAAAACGAGTACCGCGAGGGTACGCGTTTTGGGCAATTCTGGATTGTTTAAAATGAAAATTTCAGAAAAAGAAATTGACTATTGAGATACCCAAGAGAAGTGGGTTGAATATGAGAAATTTGACCCAGGGTGCTCGGCAGTCCAGAAAAGCAGTATAGAACCTGTACCGGGTGTGAAATTATCGATACCGGAAAGAGACTCGTTTTGAAAAATGGAAAGTTTGGTCTCGACAAGAAAAATGTGGGGAACACGGAACCACTTAAATTAAGTGTTAAACTTAATTAGAATTAGTAGAATTAAATTATGGGAATTAAAGTTATTTCTCTAATTTAATTTAGAAAGTAATGTTAAGATATTTTTTGAAATATTAATATAATATTCATAATACAATTAAAGAGTCCTACGGAAGCACATTAGAACACAAAGTGTTCTATTTTCCTAAGGGTGGCCGAGAGACTAGAGAAAAGAGAGAGAAAAGAGAGAAAATCAAGGGAAAATCAAGGAATCATCCGTTTTTCTTACCAAATTTCTTCCGCTTCAATCCGGTGGAAATATAACCCGAGGCATTCTAGCGGAGAATCTCAACTTTTCAAGGTAAGATTTCGGATTTTTCATGAGAAACTGCTTGCTTTTTTCATTTTTGTGAATAGTAACTCATCTCGGAAAAATCCGTAAAACTGAAAAACGAAACCGAGGTTTTGTCGGGGACTAAGATAGGAGTTTAATGTGCAAGTATTGAAAGGATTGAACAATTTTTTTTTGGATTTACACTAAAAATCCGAAAATCCCTAGAAATGGAGGAAATGTATTTTTGTTCAATTTATGTAGCAATTTGTGTTCGGAATGTGAATCGGACTACCGGTACCCGAATCGAAGTAAAACGAAAGTATTGAAAACTCGGGAAACGAGGAAAATTAAGGCGAAACTCTGCCGAAATTTCCTAAAATCTAGTTAGCAAGCAATGAGTTAGGCATCCGATTCTAGTGAATGGATAACAGTTTTAAACCCTCGAAAACGAATAGATTAAGATTCGAAACCGAGATACACGAATATGTGTAAATTGCCTCTTGAGCTAGAATTCGCCTTAAGGGGAAAAAAGTCCATAAATGAGTTTGAAATTAGATTTAAGAATCTAAGTATGAGGAATTGTGATTGAATAGGGAATTGATACCTATTTCCATGAAACAGTTTTTGGCACGAGAGCCAAGCAACAAGAAAGAACTTCAAACAAGCGGGTATCCTAGCGGATTACCGGTAAGTATAGACATATATGTTTGTCCGGACTCGAGTAAATCGAGTTAGACTTAGAAATATTAATTTATTTATGTTCCTAAGTCTATATGATTACATGTGATTATACATGTTTGGAGGGCTTAATGCTCTAGATTTCGTAAGGGCGACATATGGTTACCCTTATGCATAGTTACAAGATCGACGGGTCGTCGGCCTCCGCAAAGGAGGAAAATCTCAAAGAGTAGAGATTCCAACTTGACCGATAAAGAAGTAATGAGCCAAGAAGTAAAAATCGACGGGTCGTCGGCGGCCTCCGCAAGGGAGGAAATCTCACAGAGTAGAGATTCCGACTAGACCAGCCGAAGAAAGTAAGAACAGAAAAGATAGAAAGTAGTTTAAAGCATGTTTCACACGAGCATATTTGCATCATAACTCTTAATGTAATTTCTATTAGTTTATGATGTATGCATGTTTATACTTGCGAAATGCGTTAGCTCATCGGTTTACTCGTGTGCAGGTAACAAAGGTAAGCAACCAATCATATAGTGGTTTGCTTGATGGACATGCGGAGGCAAGGGTGGCGTAAATGTCATGGGTGCACGGAGTGGTCTTTACTACGCCGCTTAGAAATTAAATTCACTGCAAATAAATGTAATGTAGAATAATAGTATGTATGTTTAGTTCTAAGAGGAAGATATTACAACCATTGTCTTGGTAAAGAACAACAGACTGTAATAAGTTAAGACAAGTTTCGGGAACTAGTATGATACCGAATCTTTAAAGTAATAGCAAGATGTGTTATTGGTGTATCAACATAACATGTTAAGACCCGAGGGTTAAGGTAAAGAAAAAAAATTTACCCGCAATTGAACGTAAATTAAGGAGACAATAGTCTAACAATGAATAATGAATTAGACTATAACTTAGCCCATTAGTAGTAGTATAAGGAACGGCGACTGCACCGCGAGGGCGCGGGTTGCCACAGCTCCACCCCACAGGATATACAGTATCGTACATACATGTTCATGTTACAAGAGACATCAACCACAGTCTAGTAAATCCAAGTATTAAATAAGTTTACATAATCTTCATCAAATTCCTTACACTTTATATCAGAGGATGAGCACAATCCTCACTTGATCGATCCGTAGCACGACTCAGCTACGATGCACCACTCCTCGAGTCTCCTGAGAGGGGTTTAACATTTAAAACATAAAACGTGAGCGAAAGGCCTAGTAGGATATAATTTGAAATACTTAATATAAATGAATAAACAAATGAATAAGTAAGTAAACAAGACATTCATTCCCGACAGAACAACCGGAACCTCACATCCTTTTTCTCAAAGGAAATATAACTGAAAATAACTATATTACAGGCTTCAACAAGTAATTAATACAAATTACTCATCTTGCCAAGTGCCTCGCCTACCCGGACCGAGTTTCGAGTTCTGCCCCGGAGGATGCACTCTTCGCATCCTATCTAGGCTTACAGCAATAGACTCTATTACTAGTTCACAAGATCTCTTATCTTAAGAAATCATCCATTTAACCTTATGAAATCGTTCATATGACCCCACGAACTACTCAAGCCGCGGGCCCCATGACTGGGCAAGCCATGAGGTTCCATGACTAGACAAGCTATGGATTCCATGGACAGGACAAGCCAAGGATTTCCATAAACTAACAAGCCATGGTTTTAAACCGTTTTTCTTTCGCAAACCAATCCCTTTCTTTAAAACATTTTCAAGGCCAAAATCCTTTTTGAAAACAGGCTCACAAGGAAAAAGGGGTAGAAATCCTACCTCGCAATATCAAACCTAGGACTAGCGTTGCCTTTTCTGGCTTCTGCTTCCTGAAATCCCTTCAGTCTGAGTCCTCAGCAATCACTGATACAAGGCAACACTTTAGGATCAATTCTCATTCCTAAAGCAATCCGATCTCACATATGTACCAAGATTTTCAATTAGTGTGCCATAATCCATTTTCATGTTTCAAATTCCATTCCAAGGGATTTAATATCAAATCAGGGATTAAAAATGCTAATCCTTTCATCCCAAGTCCCCAAATGAAGCTAATTTGGGTTCTCCCCGAAAACAGGGGTCAAAACTACACTTTTCAGGCCAAACAGGGTCAAACCCGTGTGCACCGGTCGACCGGTGACAAAGCAGTGCAACACTACCGGTTGACCGGTAGTGTGCACACCGGTCGACCGGTTAGCTTGCAATCCGATCGACCGCACAGGTCGACCGGTGGTATCGACTGCGCGAGAGAAGCTCACGGAAATCAGTCCAAAAACCTGCAAATCCAGTCCCAAATCCAAATATTTCAAAGGGAAACCACTAGATCCGGGTTCTAGGTCCTAAAACAAGTCCAAAGAACCCAAGATCTCCAATTTCTACTCTAGTTTTACTCAAAATCATCAAAAATCCAGTTTGAACCAAAATAAGATTTGAAATTAAAAACTTGAGATTCAAGAGAGGGTCTTTCAAGAATCTTACCTCGAATCCTTCTCTTGACGTTGAAAATACTTTGAAACTCGCCTTTGGCTCAAAATCCGCTTGATTTGGGGCAAAAATGGGAGAGAGAGAGCACGGAATGGAGAGAGAGAGAGAGAGAGACGACGGAAGGAAGAAAAGAAAGAAAGAAAAAGGAAAAGGAAAAGAAAAGAAAAAAAAAAAAAATGAAAATGACATGTGTACAATATTTTAAAATAACAGTCCAGAAATGTGCCCATACACACTTCTGGGGTTAAAATAAATTACTGTGAAAAATTTGAATACCTTGGAATTATTTAAACTCTCATTTCAGAAACATTTATTAATTAAAACTCAATGAATTAAATCAGATTAGGCACACTAATAATCTTAATTACCTTTATTAATCTCAATTAATTCTTCAGGGTCTTACAAGAACAAGTATCGACTGCCGAGGATCAATGATCTATTCGACCAATTGAAGGGAGCTGCATATTTTTCCAAGATTGATTTGCATTCAGGGTAGCACCAACTTCGGATAGAGGAAGATGACGTACCAAGGATGGCTTTCGGGACTCGTTATGGACACTACGAGTTCCTCGTGATGCCGCTTTGACCGACCAATGCTCCAACAAAGATTCATGGACTTGATGAATCGAGTATTTAAGGATCATCCGGACAAGTTTGTTATCGTCTTCATAGATGACATTCTCGATCTACTCCAAAATGAAGGAAGAACACGAGGAGCTTCAAGAAGACGTCCCTCGATATTAAAGGAGAACCCGGTTGTATGCCAAATTTTCAAAGTGTGAATTTTGGCTAGAAAATGTACAATTTTTAGGGCATGTAGTTTCCAAGGAAGGAGTTACCGTGGATCCCGCCAAGATCAAGTAGTTAGTAATTGGTCACCCGAGGAGTGTGACAGATATACGTAGTTTTCTCGGGTTTAGCAGATACTACCAACGCTTTGTGAAGGGATTCTCAAAGCTAGCAGCAAAGACCACGGCTCTCACACGGAAGGAAAGGAAGTATGAATGGACCGAGAAGTGCTAAGAAAGCTTCTAGGAGCTAAAAAGGAGACTCACCAAAGGCACTAGTGTTGACCATTCCAAATGCGGACGAAAGGAATTTTGTAGTCTACAAAGCCTTCTAAGAAAGGATTAGGAGCCATTCTCATGCAAGGAGGAAAGGTGGTCGCCTATGCCTCGCGACAACTTAAAGATCATGAAAGGAACTACCCAACGCACGACTTAGAACTTGCAGTGGTGGTTTTTGCATTGAAAATATGGCAACACTACCTGTATGGAGTGAAGTGTGAGATCTACACAAACCACCAAAGTCTCAAGTACATCTTCACTCAGAAGGAGTTGAATATGAGACAACGGAGATGGCTGGAATTGGTAAAGGACTATGATTATGAGATCCTCTATCATCCCGGAAAAGCAAACAAGGTGGCAGATGCACTAAGTCAGAAGTCATCAACAACGTTAATGGCGATCCATGCTTTGCCATAACCCCTACAGAAGGACATACACGACCTTGAAATTGAGATAATTTCGGGAAAGGTATCATCTCTCACCCTATAACCGACCATCCTCGAGCACATGAAGAGTAGTCAGGAATCTGATCCTACCTTGGTGATGTTAAAGGAGGAAGTTCTCCATGGCAAAGAAATGGTGTTTAGCCTCATGGACAACAAAGACACTCTTCCACAAGGGAAGAATATCGTCCCTAAAGATGAGGAAATGAGGAAGCGTATCCTTTCGTAAGCACATGAAACGCCTTACTCTGCTCATCCGGGAGCAACTAAAATGTATAAGGATCTGAAAAGGAGCTTTTGGTGGCCAGGAATAAAGAAGGACGTGGCTGAATTTATATCGAAGTGCCTTAACTGTCAGAAAGTTAAAGCAAAGAATCAGTGTCCAGCAGGAGAACTACAGAAGATTGATATTCCAGAATGGAAGTGGGACCAAATCACGATGGATTTCGTGGTAGGGTTGCCAAGAACATCCGATGGTAACATGTAATTTGGGTAATCGTGGATTGATTGACAAAATCCGCACACTTTCTGCCGATCAAACTCAGTTATTTTGTTGAGTGGCTGGCCGAAATTTACGTGTCTAAGATAGTAGCGTGGCATGGAATTCAAGAATCCATCATTTCAGATCGACACGGCCGCTTGACGTTAAGATTTTGGAAAAATGTACATGACGCAATGGGATCTATCTTGGAAATGTGTCCATAAAGTGGGATGTAATTTGTTATTTATGAAATGACAAATGTAAGACATTATTATTTTGCTGATTTTATAAAATAAGATAAAGTTATGTTTTGACACATACTCAAGAGTGTTAGTAATATTGCTTAGTCCATAAACTGTTACTAACGAAAGAAGAGTCGGGGAACCCCCCCGGACAAACTCTTCCGATACGCTTTAAAATAGATATTCGCAGCCTTAGGATTGATTGGGCAATCGAATCCGATTATGACCATTAGATCGAACCATGTGATGCTTGGTCTCGGGGCATGGGAGTTGGACTCGTGGTTGATCTAGACATGCTCGCAACATGTTGAATAGACCATGTGATTGATTAGGTTAGAGTAAAAACCGTTTACACAACTCTAAACCTAATCATCACAACTTAAGTATATTTGTATAATTATCTTAATCCTCAAGTGAATGCATAGCTCAACTTGGTATCTCATGATCTTTGATTCGCCAATGAGATTAGTTCACGCTTATTGAACGACATCTCGGTCATTGGGATCATGACAATATTAAGTTGGAGTTATGTGATTCACGAATATGGAATTAAAAAATAATATCACCTCATGCTTTATTGACGGGTGTGTGAATAAATAAACTAGGCCTGGTATTTAATGATGATATTCATTGATTAAGACATCGTGACATGTACGAGACATCTTACTAACGTTTGTCTTTCTTATTCACGAAATATAAAGGAGTTGAGGAAATAATGATTAGAATGGTAAAACGGTAATATTATATACCATTCGATCACCGATATTCTACGAAGGATAATAATGCATTTACACTGTGGACCGTGTGATAAATTGTATCAACACCAAAAAAGAAAATTAGCGCACATGAATCGAGAGATTATTCGTCGTCGAACTTTTAGTGGAGTTAGACGATGTCGGAATTAAATATGTCGATAACTTATAGGGATGAGTTAGTCGAATATTGTAATTCCATAGCTTTGTTCATGTGGGTCCATTCGGTCTCAAGGCTAGCTCTAATAAATGGGAAAACAGAACTGATAATTGTGTTTAAATTCATTGTGTTATTTTTCATTTATTCGATAATTGAAAAATAAAAGGAATGAGTTTTGAATTTCAAAATTAATGGAGATTAATTTAAAATTCAAAATGAAATTTAAACATGATTTTATTTGGCAACTAAAGGAAAGAGAAAAGTGATATATTATTTTGGGAAAATTCGAAATCCCTTGCCATAAGGGGATTTCGAATTTTGCTCAAAATAGGGAATGAAATTGGAAATCCCTAAGCCATGTAGGGATTTTTGGGATTTCAATCCTAGGGTTAAGGAGAAATTCGAAAATCCCATCTAGGGTTTGAGTTTTTGAATTTTCTCCTATATAAGGATATTATTGAAAACCCTAGGAGAGAGTCTTTTGGAGAAAAGAAAAAGAGATCACACTTTTCCTTAGGGTGGCCGGATTTTGTAGAGACAAAATAGAAGGAAATTGTTTCCTTAGGTTTTTGAAAAGAGCCCACTCTCTCATCCTAAAAATCGTAGAGTCATAGCCTTGAATCAACGAGTGGTTTTTGGTGTGATCGTGGCAATAAACAACGATCTTGTTTCACGGCAATTCTCCATCTTGGAACGTGAGATAGTGAGACAAGATCCTTGCGGTCATTTAATTCAATCGTCACAAAGGTATGTGAGATATTCTAATACTTTGTCAATAAACATATATCATGCATGTATCTCTCGTTGTGGTTTACGTTTAATTTTGAATTAAATGGATATGATAAAATTTTTTGAAATTCCGCCTACAATATTGTTGTTGTTCAATTGATTTTTCATATATAAATCACAATAAGATCCTACAATCTAAGCTAAAGTTCAGTATGACTTTTCACCCGCAAACAGATGGCCAATCTGAGAGAACCATCTAAACCCTAGAAGATATGCTGAGGGCATGTGTCATGGACTTCAAGGGAAATTGGGATAGGAAGTTACCTTTGATAGAGTTTTCCTACAATAACAGCTATCACGCATCAATAGGAATGGCACCTTTCGAAGCTCTATACGGAAGAAGATGCTGGTCCCCAATTCACTAGTACGAACCAAGGAAGAAGCATCTTGAAACAGTAGACTTCATCAGGAGAACCATAGAGGATGTGAGACTTATTAGAGAGAGGTTAGATACAGCTCACAGTCGCTAGAAGAGTTACGCGGATAAACACCACAGGCCACTGGAGTTTCAGGCAGGAAACTTAGTTTTCTAAAGGTAATGAGATTAGGCAAGAAAGGGAAGCTTAGTTCGAGATACATAGGACCTTTTGAGATCCTTGAAAGGATTGGAAAAGTCGACATAGACTAGCATTGCCACCGAATTAACTTCGTACACAACGCCTTTCACGTATCGATGTTGAAGAAATATGTGATGATCCGGCCGCATGTATTGCACTAGGAACCCGTCAAGTGCACGAGGACCTTACTTACAAAGAGAAACCAGTCCAGATCTTGGCTCGTGAGGAGAAAACTTTAAGGAATAAAAGAATTCCTCTAGTTAAAGTCTTGTGGCGAAATCACAATATTGAGGAAGCTACTTGGGAACACGAAGAAGATATGAGGAAAAGCTACCCCGAGTTGTTCTAATTTTCGGGACGAAAATTCTTAAGGGGGGTAGATTGTAGTGACCAACAAAATCCCAGAATTTTAATAATGTAATTCATGTATTTAAGTCAAGGATTTTCCTGGAAAATCTTTATACTATGTACATTTTGATGTTTGAAGGATTTATGGAATTAACATCTGCATTCCTAAATTACAAGAGCATTTCATGTTAAGTTCACATTTTTCCGATCAAGTAAATTCGATCGATAAATTCTCATCGTACTTTAAAAACGGAAGAATTTCCAAGATCTGAATCTGATTTGAGAATCTTAATTTTAAGAATCTCCAAGCACAATAAAAACTAGCATCCATGCCCCGGATACGAGGAGAAAATAGTCACGAGATAATTTTGGACAGTTTTAATGAGTAAATTTAGAAAGTAGACAAAGGTACAAGGGTTAGGTTTCATTTTTCTCTCCCCTTCCCTCACTTGGCCGGCCAAACTTGAGGGATTATAGCCAAAAAATTTGGCTAGTGAAGTGTGCTACATGGACTTCATGATGGGATTGAGTCAAATCAACTATTGGACATGAAATGCTTACACCATTCCCTCTTGAAGCACTCCATTGGCCAGCCACAATAAAGAAGGGGATTAATCCAAAAATCTAGCCAATTAAGCTAGTTTGATAGGCTTAAATGAGAACTAAGAGGAGATCAAGTAATGTCTATAAAGGTAAACCATTAGTGCAAGCATTAGGTTGGCCATTTTTGCACATCTCCTCTCATTTTCCCCACACCCAAACCGGCCACACTCCTCCATTTTCCCCTCAAATATTTTCTTCTACTCTCCCAATCTTGAGCCACTAGCAAATCATAGAAGAAGAAGAAGGAGATCAAAGGGTCTAGGAGGAGTCTAGACAAGCATTTTTCCAAAGGCTATAACTCTAAATCCTCTTTTTTCATGTTTTAGTAAAGTTTGAAATGTAGAAATATTCCTCTTAAATTTCCTTATACTTTCTAGTTGCAAGCCAATAACAAATCTCAAAGGAGTTCAAGGTTTTCAAGGGAGAGAGATAGTTCTTCAAGGGTAAGAGAATTCTCAAATTCTTCTCCATTAATTTCTAGCCAACTTTAAGCTTGGATTTGTGGATGTAAATTTGTGGTTCTTGAGGAGATGAGTTGTAATATAGGTGTGTGAGTTTTATGTTGGTTTTGTGAGTTTTGAGGTTAGTTTGGTGTGGTATGTTTATGCTCGATCTACGTTGCTTATTTTTTCGGATTAGAGGAAAACATTTTCCGGTGACTTTGACCGTGAAATTGAGGACCATAGAGTGAGATTTTTCAATGTTTTAATGTTTGAACTTATAGTCCTGGATGTTTTGAACAATTTTTGGTTACTATGACAAAACCTAATTTTAACTCCAAAACCAAGTTTGAAGCCATATTGTAAAAACGGACAAGTCTGTCCAACACGGTCTCAAAAAAAAAAACCATGGTTCAAATAAAAACGGACCCTTAGAGGCTGAATCTTGATTTTTCAAAAAAGTAACAATTTTAGATTTCATGAAGAAAATATTTTCAAAATCCGACCCTAAGAGGTACTAAAACACAGATTCCCAAAATGGCACAATTTTTTTTACTAAAAATGGGCAGTTTATTTCTACGGTTTTAAGCCAAACGAGGCCTTTAGAGGCCGAATTTCAACTTTTACCAAAAACAAAATTTTAGATCTCGACGAGACGAGGTTTCATGAATAACAAAATTTTGAAATCTGACTCTAAAATACAAGAAAGCATAAAAATTTCGAAAACCGCATGCTTTTTAACGAGACAAAAATAAAAACGAAGGTTTGGTTTCAACAAAAAGTTATAAAAGAACCTGAGATAGAATTTCAGTAAAACACAATGACATTAAACCTCATTTTAATGAAAATTATTCATAAAGGAAGTTTTCAAAAAAAAAAATACTTTCTTAAAGAAACATAGTGGTTTACCAAGCGAATTATCCCGACGGGCACCTACGAGTCCAATACGATAGATCCACAGAAATTCAAAGATTTAATGTGGGTCTAACATCCACATTAGTTTAAGAGACTTCGTTAGAGTATAAATTTCAGCGGTGTAAAAGTTAGAATTTGATGTATAAGCCCTAGGCCGAATTGGACCTTAATATCATAGCAAGGGAAATTAAGGAAAATAAGATTTTGAAGATTTAATAAATTAATCTTTATTATCCTTTAGTAAACGAAAGAAATATATGCCTTATGGAAAGGTTTATATTTTTCTTCATAAGTTGCTAAAATAGAATAGCAAATAATAGTTGATCTCACACTCTTAATGGGTGTTTATTTTCTAAAAAAGTCGAGACTAGGGTGATAGACTAAAAGGGGATTCTAGCTTTAAAAATCAAGTAAGTAGGAATCTAGCCTACAAAGTATAAATAGATTTTAAAGTAAATAGTACACATGAACTATATATGTTTGAGTACATTTAATGTTATGAATGCTATGCTATGTTATACTACATACACTTAAGCAAAGACACCAAATTATATGTGTTCGAGTACATGATATAGTATGTTATGCTAGGTCATTTTGCATACACCTTAATAAGTCAAGAGGAACTTATAAGAGTAATCTCGATTGAGTGCCATACCAACCTCCCACAAGGGAGGTAACTCAAGCTCCACAAGGGAGAAAAAAAATAATAATGTCCTCCGACTCAAGGAGGCATTCAAGTTATAATCACGGTGTCATGGGGACCTTGCAAACCCTCACATCCCGATGATTACGCTGCAAGTGGTACGAGCACTCAGGCCCAAAAAGAAAGATAAGATAAGATGAGATAATAAGATTCTGATAAAACATCATAATTAAGCATAATTGGCTCATGCATATTTATTCATGTGAACTTCTGATTATTTTATGGGAGATAGTTCCTACTTGTTGAGCGAAAAGCTCATTATAGAATGTTTATACCGTAGGTAAGCAACTGCCGCGAGTGGATCTAAGCGATGTGGGGCTCGGGATATGGATACCGCTACGCAAAATATTTCCGCAATTAGCTTTATGTTATAAATAGTTTTTGTTAATTATGATTCTGAAACATATATGTTAAGGTATGAATATTTTAATTAAGAAAGCAATTTTGTATCTTATGTTTATTATCCGACCTTAAAAAAAAATGTTCCGTAAATTTTTAGAAATTTCAAAGAAGTACAAGTTAAAAAGTTAGTTCTGATGGCGACCTCAAAGGAGGGTCATCACGGTTCTCCCAACTTTACATGACCATCAATAAGATCATTTGTAAGTCACAACATTTGCGATTAATCCCTTGGATATCATTTGTTCAAACAATGCAAAGGCCTCATCTATCCTCTTATTCTTGCAATATCCGTTGATCAAATTGTTATGACTACGCAGATTAGTTTCACAACTCTTTGCAATCATCTTATCAAATACTTTCCTTGCCTTATCCATTTCTCCTCGCAAACAATGGCCGTCCACAAGTGAATTATATGTTACCGCAACAGGTTTGATGCCTCTCTTTACCATAATATCCACCAAGATATTGAAAGTTTGAACATCTATAGCCATGCCCTCTTTACAAAACATATCCACCAAGATATTGAAAGTTTGAACCTCGAGTGATTTGCTGAGCTACCATTTCATGAAATAGCCTCATAGCCTCTTTCGATTGACTTAACAAGCACGCCCCATGTATTAAGGAGTTGTAAGTAACAACATTTGGAACTATAACCTTAGTTGTCATTTACGAGAAGAGATTGAGAGCATCGAAGAACTAGCCCATCTTTACAAAGGTCGCCGATCAACATGCTATAAGCAACTACGTCCAGGGCTTGCAGCTCCTATGTTTTTCCATATTCCTA
Source organism: Morus alba (assembly GCA_012066045.3). Taxonomy (NCBI): domain Eukaryota; kingdom Viridiplantae; phylum Streptophyta; class Magnoliopsida; order Rosales; family Moraceae; genus Morus; species Morus alba. Next base: position 3,643,353 of record JABXEQ010000015.1, read on the forward strand.
AGCAACTGAACAACTGCAGTAGTGCTGCCCAATTTACAAAAACCATTCAGTAATGTGGTGTAAGTGATGATATTGGCCTTACAGCCTTCACTAGTCATTTTGCGAAAGCATTTAGCTGCTTCATTGACCTTTCCTTCTAGCAAAAGCCCTTTTAATAGACTTGACCTTTCCTTCTAGCAAAAGCCCTTTTAATAGACTTGACCTTTCCTTCTAGCAAAAGCCCTTTTAATAGACTAGTTAGGGTCACGGTGTCTAGTTCATTACCAGATTTTTTGAATTTCCCCAAGATAGAAAAACAAGAATTCATATGATTCAAATGACAAAAGCAATTGATCATAATAGAGAGTGTATAGTGATCATCCTTGATTCCTACAGGACCCATTTGCTTGTACGGAGAAATCACTACAGAGTAATGCTTCATTTTCATAATTTGGCGAATCGAGGTGAAACGAATGATGAAGGCGAGGGACGACACGGAGCATTTCATGAAACAAAATCAAAGCCTCTCCTAGATTTTCTATTTCATTGTATTTTCTACCATGTTTGCTTCAAAAACCTCATTCGGAGAGGATTGAGAATGATTTTGAGCAGTTTGAAGAATTCATCAACAGACCAAAAGCAGAAGATGAGAAGCAAACCTACCTTGAGTGGCATAACAAATACCAATAATATGTTGAAGAAAACACCATTTGCTTTCGAAGCAAATCTCTGCGTCTTTCTCTCTCTCTCTCTCTGATCTTAGAATTTTGAGTTTTTAATTCGAGTTGAGATGTGATTTTATGTGAGAGCTTTTTTTCAGTAGTAAAAAAGTTAGATGTAATTATTTGTGAGAACTTTTTATTGTAACAAAATTCAAATTCTAAATTCGAATCAACAAAATGAATGTGACCTAAGAAGTTGCGCTTCCTTTGGAATTCATTCTAGTATGTTTGTCGTTTTACACTTTTTATTTTGTACTAGTTATTGCCACGTGCTTTACACATGGAAATAAATTTATAGATTCTATCGTAAATTTGAAATTTTAGTTTTACCATATTATTGTTAAAACATGAAATGTATTATACGTGAAACATTAAATGAATATGATATAAAAAGAAATGTAAATTAAACCATTCAAAACATGAAACATTAAATTAAAAAAAAGAAATGTATTTTTAAAGATCTGTATCTATTATGTAATAGATCACATTTAAAACTATATATTAACATATTATACATAATATATCTAATTTAAAAATATGATATAATGAAATGCAGTTGGTAAACAGAGAATAGAGTTAGGGACCTCTAAATCCACCTCCACTCCATGAACCCGCGGCAAATAGATTATGACTCGTTTACAATCCGAATCCGTTTACTCTTGATTTTCTCCCTCTTACTAAAATAGAGTAACTAAAACACCTTTAATAGAAGGGGTGATATTGAACAAAAGGAACAATCTTGATTTTACATTGATTTTTAAGGTTTAATTCAAAAAGAAAATTAAATTTTCTTTTTTCATTTATTCAATTGAAAAATTGAAAGTTTCGTATAAAAAAATTCAAAAATTTGTAAATGAAAAGAAAATCATTTAAAAACCAGAAGGAAAAGAAAACAAACTCATAACTAATTTTCAAGAATAATACACCTCACTTTTTCTTTCTTTCTTTTTTTTTTTTTTTTTTTTTTTTTTTTTTTTGCCAAAATACTACTTTTAAACCCGTTTCCTTCATTTCATCCGTAAGTTGTAGCTTATTCGATATCTCAATATTCGAAATTATTTCACAGACAACTCATAATTGAGGGACCAATAATAGTAATAACCCCTATAAGCATTAAACACGATGAATTGTATGTTGGAAAAATTCTTATAGGAACACAAATTTTACTGAGTGTGCTCAAACTCAAGACATGCAATGGGTTTTATCGGTTATGCAGTAGGACATGTATCAATAGGTTGTTACAAAAGATCATCTACAGTTGAGCTTATTTTAACAAAGCAACATTTAACTTTCCTCAACCATTAAATCTAAATCCAACTATATGTATTATCTCAAAATTAAATTCTTTGTATTTTTTACATTTTTCCTACATGGTCTGTTGTGTATTAAGTTCTACTTCAATATATTTTTTTCAATAAGGACGTTGAAGTATTTTACTGACCATTTCAACAATCTATTTTCCTAGAGCAAATACTTTAAATATCTATCTTATTATTTCAGAATATCAGGTTACTCTTTGTTCTCTGCAAATATCTAAAACATCCATATAAATGTAACTATTCAATATTTAGTCATGCGAGCACATGGTTTTGAGTTTTTAATAACTTTTTTAGATTAGTGTGCAATTTGAATCTCGATCTTCCTCTGTCGATTTGCATCTCTCCCTCTCTATCTCTCAAGTTGAGACTCAACTCACAAGACTTGTGAGGTGAACAGCTGAAATTATTAATTTATTTGGATGATCAAAGTTGCCATAGTCATGACGACTACATTCGTCTTGTTCACTTTCTTTGTCATTGTCATTTCCTTTTATTTTGTATGAAAACAAGATATTGAGTGAAAACTATGACAAATATTGTATCTTTTTTCAGTTTTGAGCCTCGGTTCTACTAATATGACTTTGTATTAATAAGATCAAGCTAAATTAAGATAGCCGTTGTTATAACAATCATATCACTCATTTAGTTTTTAATTCATGTACAATAGGGGTCCCATTTTATACCATTGTTGCTCTGCGGCCATTATCGAACTAGTCAATCTCTTTGCAGGAGATGGTGTGGGATTTACGCTAAAGTTTCCCCGGTTTACTTTTCTTTAGGGTCACAAATGTCTGGTTCATAACCGGATTTATTGAGTTTTCCCAACATAGATGAATTGAAGCCCATGGAGTTTAGATGACAGAAACAATTAATCACAATGTTGAGAGTATAAACATTGGTCGGGATTCCTCGAAGACCCATTTGCTTGTATCAAGAAATCACAACAGAATAAGGTTTCATTTTGGAAATTTGGCCCAACAACTGAGTGAAACAAACAACAGGAGGATCTTGGAAATGTGTCCATAAAGTGGGATGTAATTTGTTATTTATGAAATGACAAATGTAAGACATTATTGTTTTTTGCTGATTTTATAAAATGAAATAAAGTTATGTTTTGACACATACTCAAGAGTGTTAGTGATATTGCTTAGTCCATAAACTGTTACCAACGAAAGAAGAGTCAGGGGAACCCTGCCGGACAAACTCTTCTGATACAGTTTAAAATAGATATTCGCAGTCTTAGGATTGTTGGACAATCGAATCCAATTACGACTGTTAGATCGAACCATGTGATGCTGGTCTCGGGGCATGGAAGATGGACTCTGTGGTTGATCTAGACATGCTCGCAACATGTTGAATAGACCATGTGACTGATTAGGTTAGAGTAAAAACCGTTTACACAACTCTAAACCTAATCATCACAACTTTAGTATATTTGTATAATTATCTTAATCCTGAAGTGGATGCATAGCTCAACTTAGTATCTCATGATCTTTGATTCACCAATGAGATTAGTTCACAGTTATTGAACGACATCTCGGTCATTGGGATCATGACAATATTGAGTTGGAGTTGTGTGATTCACGATATGGAATTCGTGAAATAATATCACCTCATGCTTTATTGACGGGTGTGTGAATAAATAAACCAGGCCTGGTATTCAATGATGATATTTATTGATTAGGACATCGTGACATGTGCGAGACATCTTACGAACGTTTGTCTTTCTTGTTCACAGTCATATAAAGGAGTTGAGGAAATAATGGTTGGAATGGTAAAACGGTAATATTATATGCCATTCTGATCACTGATATTTACGAAGGATAATAATGCATTTACACTGTAGACCGTGTGATAAATTGTATCAACACCAAAAGAAAAATTAGTGCACATGAATCGAGAGATTATTCGGCATCAAACTTTTAGTGGAGTTGTACGATGTCGAAATTAAATATGTCGATAACTTATAGGGACGAGTTAGTCGAATATTGTAATTCCATAGCTTTGTTCATGTGGGTCCATTCGGTCTCAAGGCTAGCTCTAATAAATGGGAAAAACAGAAACTGATGTTCAATACATAATTATGTTTAAATTCATTTTGTTATTTTTCATTTATTCGATAATTGAAAATAAAAGGAATGAGTTTTGAATTTTGAAATTAATAGAGATTAATTTAAAATTCAAAATAAAATTTAAACATGATTTTATTTGGCAACTAAGAAAAGAGAAAGGTGATATATTATTTTGGGAAAAATTAAAATCCTTGCCATAAGGGGATTTCAATTTTGCTCCAAAAGGGAAGGAAAATTCAAAATCCCTAGCCATGTAGGGATTTTTGGATTTCAATCCAAGGGTTAAGGAGAAATTCAAAAATCCCATCTAGGGTTTTGAGTTTTTGAATTTCCTCCTATATAAGGATATTTTATTGAAAACCCTAAGAGAGTTCTTGGAGAGAGAAGAGAAAAAATATATCACATCTTTTCTTAGGGTGGCCGGATTTTGTAGAGACAAAATAGAAGGAAATAGTTTCCTTAGGTTTTTGAAAAAGAGCCCACTCTCTCATCCCAAATACCATAGAGTCATAGCTTTGAATCAACGAGTGGTTTTTAGTGTGATCGTGGCAGTAAAACAACGATCTTGTTTCACGGCAATTCTCCATCTTGGAACGTGAGATAGTGAGACAAGATCATTGCGGTCATTTAATTCAATCGTCACAAGGGTATGTGTGATATTCTAATCCTTTGTCTATAAACATATATCATGCATGCATCTCTCGTTGTGGTTTACATTTAATTTTGAATTAAATGGATATGATAAAATTTTTGAAATTCCACCTACAATATTGTTGTTGTTCAATTGATTTTTCATCTATAAATCACAACAAGATCCTACAATTGGTATCAGAGCCTAGGGCTTTTGATCATGCATGATTTATGTTTATGCGATTGAATGTATGATATGTGTTGATATTGGCATCTTGCATGAATATATGATGAATTCAAAATTGTTTTGAATATATATGTGATTGGATCCCGATCGATTGGCTCTAGGTTTTGATTACACCAAAATGGTGGTTTATGTTTTCTCTAGAAAATAATGTAAGCCATTAAAGGGCATAGGAAATTTTGTAATTTAAATTTCCGGAAATTTTTTGCTTTTTTTTGTCGCCGCCGTCAGTCCGCCTATGCAGACGCACAAGTCCCGACCTCCGCCACAGCCAGCCCGCGGACCTTCCTCTGGGTTTTGGGTCATCTGGCCGACTAGGGTTTGAAACCCTAGTATCGCTAGGGTTTCTGAAACCTAGTGGGCCTGCGGTGTCCAGCGAGGGCGCAGCGCCGTACCGGGCCTGCCGGTGAGGGCCGCGCCCCTAAAAAGCCGCGAGGGTTTCATGAAACCTGGCGCGGGCCTTAAGCCTGCTCCGAGAGCCCTTGACCGAGGGCCATGAAACTCGTCCAGAGCCTGCCCTGGGGCCACAGGAGGCCGGCCGGCCCTTGCCCGAGCAGGGCAGCGGCCCATCTTTGGCCGCAAGAGGCGCAGGCTTGGCGCCCCATGCTGCAGCCAAACCCTGGCCCAGCCGAGAAAAGGTGGGCCCGGGAGTGTCCCGGGGCTCGGCCCAAATATAAAAAAAAATTGACAAAAATCATTTTCACTTTTCAGGGATCATGAGAAGAGAAAATTGAGAAGATGCCAAGAAGACAAGATGAAGAAAATTATTGTAATTATTTTCATTTGTTTTTATGGGTTGTAATTAGAAATGAGCCATAGAGAGGTTAAATTGTAAATGTATGATTTATTATTTAATCTCGCATCATTATAACATGCCATATAGGATATAGAGATGCCAATATCAAATTGCCATGCAAGCATGTTCATGCATCATTGTAGTTTAATATTATAAATTGTTATAGTAATAAATGCAATGGGTAAATTTTATAAAGAGTTATAAAATGCAACAAATTTATAAGGGTTATAATTTTGTTGAATTATTAATTGGACTTAATTTTAAAACAAAATCCATTTTTCAAAAGCTAAGTGGGAGGGTCGCTTTTGCGTTGAAACGTTCCCAAGGTCTCCCGACTTTAGCCCCGATCGTGACATGTGGATAGGTTAGGAACCACCTTAGTGGTCCTCACTTCAATGGGAGAAACCCATGAAACATGTCGCTAAGGAGTCATCAGGTTGCTTATAGAAGATAAGACTTAAAAAGGAAGTAGTGAGGCGAGACCATCCCTAGATGGATCGTTAGTTCATAACAACCTCTAGAGTCGATTAGTCGGTTAGACACTTAGACTGAAGATCATTGTAACCTCCTATAGGAGCTAGGCAATGGATCTAAGGTGACCAAAAGAGATGGTGATTGGTTGCACTAGATGTGGAGACATCTTGTGAAGTGGACCGAACGAGAGGAGTCTCGATGCGATAGGAGGCTTCACGGACGCCACCCCTAGGTGGGACGTGTTGCCATTTATGATCGTAACACCATAGATGAAACATTTTTTAAGGGTTTTATTTATGTTTAAGTATTTGCATTCATGCATCATACTTCTCTTAAATATAAGCAAATTACCAACACCACTTTATTTTATTTTTTCAAAGAATTATGTCTTTATCCCCGATCGCGCAAATTCTTAGTACAAACAAATTAGTGGGTGAAAATTACGTTGACTGGAAACATAACCTCGATATCATATTGACGGTAGACAAGCACAAGCATGTGCTCATCACCCCCTGTCCTCTTGAGCCAAATGATGATTCGACTCAAGAAGAGCGAGACGCATACACTGCTTGGATGCGTTCCGATGAGATTGCTAGGTGCTATATCTTAGCATCAATTAGCAATGTGTTGCAATAGCAACATCGGAATATGCTGACGGCTGCAGATATGATCTACAACATCTCTGAAATGTTCGGAAGCCAGGGCCGTCAAGCCAAGCAAGCTGCGGTGCGTAACTTCATGAACTGCCGGATGAAATCTGACACTCCTGTTCGGGACCATATGCTATTGATCATTAGTCACCTGAATGAGATGGAGCTCATGGGAGCTGAAATAGATGGAGAGACTCAGGTGGATATGATCCTAGAGACTCTACCGGAGATGTTTGACAACTTCAAACTCAACTACTCGATGAATAAGTTGAGCTATTCACTCCCAGAACTCATGAAGGAGCTTCAAACTACGGAAACTCTACTGCTCAAAGGCAAAAAGAGGAACGGAGAGGCAAACCTTGCTGAAGCGAAGCCTTTCACCTCTGGTGCCAAGAAACAGAAGAAAGCCCGCGGTAACAAGAAGAAGCCGGCTGCAAAAGACAAGAACACTGCAAAGGTGGACAAGAGTACTGACAAATGTCACCATTGCAGAGTAGCTGGCCACTGGAAACGTAACTGTCCTACATACCTCAAGGAGGTTAAAGCTAAAGGTACATTAATTGTTACCGAAGCCTTGTTTTTGTGGTGACTCTACTTTTTCTTGGATTGTAGACTCGAGCCACTAATCATGTTTGTTGTTCTCTGCAGGGGTTCGGGGAAAACAAAAGGCTTAGCAAGGATGAGTTCAACTTCCACTGGGGAATGGAGCATCGAGACGTTAAACATCCGTTGGAAGTATTAAATTAATTTTTGAGAAGAGTTTTATTGTTTTGAACAATGTTTATTATGTCCCGGTTTTTGGGAAAAACCTTATTTCTATGGCTCGTTTGATTGAGCAAGGATATTCTTTGGATTTTAATAATGATGTTATTCCAATTCTAAAGAATGGCTTCATGATTACTTCTACAGTCATGATAAACAATCTGTTCTACATCAAACCAAATATTCCAACGATTTGCGATACTGAATTGAATGATGATTCAATGAGAGATAGTAAGAGATTGAGGCTAGACTCAATTGATCAAACCTACAAATGGCATCTACATCTTGGACATATTAGCCTTGACAGGATTAAAAGGTTGGTAAGAGACGGTCCCTTACAAACCTTAAGTGTAGGCTCACTACCTACATGTGAATACTGCATAGAAGGAAAAATGACCAAGAGACCCTTTTCAGCAAAGGGTAATAGAGCTGATGAATGCCTAGAATTCGTACATAGTGATATATGTGGGCCATTCAATATCCAAGCAAGAGGAGGATATGAATATTTCATAACCTTTACTGATGACTATTCTCGTTTTGGTCATATTTATCTGATGCGTCAAAAGTCTGAAACCTTTGAAAAGTTCAAAGAATTCAAGGCCTTGGTTGAAAAGCAATTAGATAAATAGATCAAAACACTACGATCTGATCGTGGTGGTGAATACTTGCTGGGAGAGTTCAAGACTTTCTTAAGGAAGAAGGTATATTTTCTCAACCGACCGCGGTACTCCTCGTGAATAATGGCGTGTCGAGAGAGAAGGAATCAAACTCTGTTAGATATGGTTAGATCAATGATAAGTTACTCATCTCTTCCAGATTCCTTTTGGGGATATGCTTTGGAAACAAAGAAGATACATTACGAACCAAGTTCCATCTAAAGCGATTACTGAACTCCATATGAAAGATGGAGTGGCAAGAAGTCATCTCTTGGCCACACCAGAATATGGGGTTGTCTGACACATGTGCTTAGAAAGAAGACTGGTAAGCTGACAAGTCATTCAGAACTATGCCTGTTTGTAGGATATCCCAAAGGAACAAAAGGCTACATCTTCTATAGTCCTACTGATCAGAAAACATTCGTCAGCACGAATGCTCGTTTTTTGGAGGAGGATTTTATAAAGAATATGAAGCCTAGAAGCAGACTTGTACTTGAGGAATTGACTGGTGAAAATGTTTAGGCAACATGTCCGCGGTCTATTCCTGAATTGACAACAGATGAACCACGACAAGAACTAACACCAATGGAGCCTCGACGTAGTGGGAGGGTTGTGAGACAACCTGATAGGTACATGTCTTATGAAGATGCATTGATTGCAGTCTCAGATTTAGACATCGATGAACCTGTCTCCTACTCACAGGCTATGGAAAGTTCTGAAGCAAACCTATGGCGTGAAGCCATGGACGCCGAAATACAATCGATGTATAAAAATGGCGTATGGACTCTGGTAGATCCTCCTGAAGGGGTAAAACCCGTAGGGTGTAAATGGATCTACAAGAAGAAGAGGGGTTCGGATGGGAATGTAGAGACATTCAAAGCAAGGCTTGTAGCCAAGGGCTACACCCAGAAAGAAGGCATCGACTATGAGGATACCTTCTCTCCGGTAGCCATGCTTAAATCCATCCGCATTCTTCTATCCATTCTTTCGCTTTAGATTATGAAATCTAGCGGATGGATGTGAAGATGACTTTTTGAATGGCAATCTGGATGAGCGCATTTATATGGCACAACCAGATGGATTCATTGAAAAGGGTCTAGAAGAAAAGGTTTGTGAATTGCGTAAGTCTATTTATGGACTGAGCGAGACATCCGAATCATGGAATATCGATTCGATGAGACTGTTAAAACTTACGGTTTTGTTCAGTCAATGGATGAGCCTTGTGTGTATAAGCTGATACAAGAAGGCAAAGTGGTTTTCTTAGTCTTATATGTAGATGACATACTACTCATTGGGAATGATGTAGGAAGACTGACTGAGGTTAAGCTCTGGCTGGCAAAGCAGTTTGATATGAAGGATCTAGGAGAAGCTGCCTATGTTCTAGGAATTCAGATTTTTCGAGATCGGAAGAACAAACAATTGGCACTGTCTCAAGCATCCTACATCGATAAGGTAATGGACCGATTCGCCATCCAAAACTCCAAAAAGGGTTATCTACCCTTCAGACATGGAGTATCCCTCTCTAAGGAGCAGTCTCCCAAGACTCCTTAAGAAGAGGAAGACATGAGCCGAGTTCCTTACGCTTGCCGGCCGTAGAAGCCTCATGTATGCAATGCTTTGCACCAGGACACGATATATGCTACGCGATGGCGTGGTGAGTAGATTTCAGTCAAACCCTAGACCCGAGCACGGGTTCTTTGTCAAGCATATCCTTAAGTATCTTAGGAGAACGAGGAACTATATGCTTGTATATTCAGGTCATGCACTGACTATGACGGGATATACCGACTCCGATTTCCAATCGGATAAGGATTCCAGAAATTCACTTGAGGATCGATGTTTGTCCCGAATGGAGGTTCGATGGTATGGAGGAGTATCAAGCAGACTTGCATAGCTGACTCCACCATGGAGGCCGAATATGTGGCAACTTGTGAAGAAGTCATGAAAGAGGTCAGAAGGCTTAAGAAGTTCCTTGTTTCACTGGAAATTGTTCCGAAGTCGATAGGCCCATGGTAATCAGATTGCGATATAATGGGGCTGTAGCAAACTCTAAGGAGCCTAGAAGCCACAAAAGGTCCAAGCACATAGAGCGTAAATACCACCTCATCCGAGAGATTGTACAAAGAGGCGATGTTGAAGTAACAAAGATATCTACACATGACAACTTGGCGATCCATTCACAAAGGCTTTATCTGCAAAGTCTTGATAGGCATCTGGAAGGTTTGGGCATGCGAGATTGTACACACCTACTTTAAGTCCAAGTGGGAGTTTGCTGGAAATGTGTCCATAAAGTGGGATGTAATTTGTTATTTATGAAATGACAAATGTAAGACATTATTGTTTTTTGCTGATTTTATAAAATGAAATAAAGTTATGTTTTGACACATACTCAAGAGTGTTAGTGATATTGCTTAGTCCATAAACTGTTACCAACAAAAGAAGAGTCAGGGGAACCCTGCCGGACAAACTCTTCTGATACAGTTTAAAATAGATATTCGTAGTCTTAGGATTGATTGGACAATCGAATCCGATTACGACTGTTAGATCGAACCATGTGATGCTGGTCTTGGGACATCAGAGTTGGACTCTGTGGTTGATCTAGACATGCTCGCAACATGTTGAATAGACCATGTGACCGATTAGGTTAGAGTAAAACCGTTTACACAACTCTAAACCTAATCATCACAACTTAAGTATATTTGTATAATTATCTTAATCCTCGAAGTGGATGCATAGCTCAACTTAGTATCTCATGATCTCGATTCACCAATGAGATTAGTTCACGCTATTGAATGACATCTCGGTCATTGGGATCATGACAATATTGAGTTGGAGTTGTGTGATTCCATGATATATGGAATTCGTGAAAAATAATATCACCTCATGCTTTATTGACGGGTGTGTGAATAAATAAACCAGGGCTGGTATTCAATGATGATATTCATTGATTAAGACATCGTGACATGTGCGAGACATCTTACTTAACGTTTGTCTTTCTTGTTCACGATCATATAAAGGAGTTGAGGAAATAATGGTTGGAATGGTAAAATGGTAATATTATATGCCATTCTGATCACTGATATTTACGAAGGATAATAATGCATTTACACTGTGGACCGTATGATAAATTGTATCAACACCAAAAGAAAAATTAGCGCACATGAATCGAGAGATTATTCGGCATCGAACTTTTAGTGGAGTTGTACGATATCGGAATTAAATATGTCGATAACTTATAGGGATGAGTTAGTCGAATATTGTAATTCCATAGCTTTGTTCATGTGGGTCCATTCGGTCTCAAGGCTAGCTCTAATAAATGGGAAAAACAGAAATTGATGTTCAATACATAATTATGTTTAAATTCATTGTGTTATTTTTCATTTATTCGATAATTGAAAAATAAAAGGAATGAGTTTTGAATTTTGAAATTAATAGAGATTAATTTAAAATTCAAAATAAAATTTAAACATGATTTTATTTGGCAACTAAGAAAAGAGAAAGGTGATATATTATTTTGGGAAAAATTCGGAAATCCCTTGCCATAAGGGGATTTCGAATTTTGCTCCAAAAGGGGAAGGAAAATTCAGAAATCCCTAGCCATGTAGGGATTTTCGGATTTCAATCCAAGGGTTAAGGAGAAATTCGAAAATCCCATCTAGGGTTTTGAGTTTTTGAATTTCCTCCTATATAAAGATTTTTTATAGAAAACCCTAGAGAGTTTTTTTAGAGAGAAAAAAATATATCACATTTTTCCTTAGGGTGGCCGGATTTTGTAGAGACAAAATAGAAGGAAATTGTTTCCTTAGGTTTTTGAAAAAGAGCCCACTCTCTCATCCCAAATACCATAGAGTCATAGCTTTGAATCAACGAGTGGTTTTTGGTGTGATCGTGGCAGTAAAACAACGATCTTGTTTCACGGCAATTCTCCATCTTGGAACGTGAGATAGTGAGACAAGATCATTGCGGTCATTTAATTCAATCGTCACAAAGGTATGTGTGATATTCTAATCCTTTGTCTATAAACATATATCATGCATGCATCTCTCATTGTGGTTTACATTTAATTTTGAATTAAATGGATATGATAAATTTTTTGAAATTCCGCCTACAATATTGTCGTTGTTCAATTGATTTTTCATCTATAAATCACAACAAGATCCTACAGAAGAAGAGGACATATTCGGAGCATTTCATCAAACATCTTCAAAGCATGCTTTCTGCCATGTTTGCTTTGAGAAAACTCTTTCAAAGAGGCTTTATAATGGTTTTGAGATGTTAAATTCATCGACAACATAGCAAAACTAGCTGGAAAAACCCAATTCATTTTCGAGCCAACTCTCTGTATCTCTCTCAGAAATTTCAATCTCTGCGATTATTTTCTCTCTTTCAGAAAACCCAGAACACATTCTCTCTCTCTCTCTAGATCTCTTTTCCCCAACTGGTGGCCACATTTTACTTGAAATAAAACCGATCTTTTTGTTTTTGGCCCGTTTATGTTAAAAATTTGTATTGTTGTTCATTCAATACGCAAGTCGTTTTGTGAATGATTAAAACTACAAATTAATTAGGAAAATTTCAAAATAACCATTTTATAACAATTCCCAATTCTACAATCGATTTGGGACAGAGTGGTCTTCTTGCCAAACCATTTCGCCAAAAAATAACATTCATCGTACCACCCATAAACCACATAAATTGAAAGATTATTAGACAAATTTCACTTTATCACTTGGTTTGGAGTATTCGCATACCCATTTACATGATTAGTTATTTTCATTTTAAAATTAACAAATAAATAATACAATTAACAAATAAACAATACAACCAGGACATTAAACATTAAGTTAATAATAAAATTAATGTAGTTTTAAATTTCTATATGTATTATGTAGACATCATATTTAAAACTATATATTAGCATATTACACATTATAAATAATCTAAAGGAGAGCTCGGGGTACTGTTCACGCAGAATCAATTCAACTGTTTCTTCTCAAAGTGAAATGACGCTTTTGCCCTTTTCTCCTTCATTTTCCTTCACTCTGCTAGGGGTTGTTTCGTCTATTTACCGCTTTTCTTTGCTTTCCCAGTTTTGCCCTGCTCCTCTTTCTTTCTTGATCTCTTGCCCTGGTGTGTTTGGTCTTTTCCCGGTTGGTGTAGCCCTAAGTCTTCTTTCCTTTCTCGATCATCTCTCTCTTGTCCCTTTTCAATCTCTTGCCCTGTGTGTTTAGTCTTTTCCCGTTGGTGTGGCCCTAAGTGTTGTTTCTTCTCTCGATCGTCCTTCTATTAAACTTTTTTATTGGGCTGCTGTAGATCCTTCCTTGGATCATTTTTTGCTCCTTTGATCTTCTTTTCCTTGCCCTCTTTCACTAGTGGTTTGTGGGTGAAGCTTTGGGATTTTATTGCTGCCTTCTCCGTCCTCCTAGGGTGTTTTTTATTGCGGTTTTGGTGGAATTTTTTACTGTGATTTTGCTAGATCGCTGTTTGATTCATGCGGGTGTTGGCCCAGGCCTGTTGGGCTTTCCTCGGTATCTTCTGTGCCCCTTCGATTTTCTTTCCCTTACTGTCCTCAGCTAGCGGTTTGATTTTCTTTGCCTTTTTTCTCTAATTTTGGGGGAAGCCTTGGGATTTTATCATTGCTTTCTCTGTCCTGTTTGGGCTTTTTTTCCCGTTTCGGTGCAATTTTCAGCTTTGATTTTGCTGGATCGGTCTTTGATTCATTAGGGTGTTGGCGCGATCCCGTTGGGTTTTGCTCGGCTGCCTCTATGCTTGCCTGATTTATGGTTTTGGGTTCGATTTTTGTTTGAGTTTGGCTCATTGCATATTTAGTCATTTTTTGTTCTTGTCCTTTTTCTTTGATTTTGGGGGAAATTTTGGGATTTTATCCCTTCTTCCTTCAACATCGTTTTGCCATTTTTGTTTGTGGCTTTGTTTTGGGCCTTTTTTTTTAATACTGACTGAGGTTGGAATTGGGTTTTGGTGCAGGCCTCTTCGGTTCTCCTAGATTACTTCTAGGCTTGCTTCATTCGTGGTTTTGGTTTGCATTTTTATTTATTCTTCAGTAACTATACGTTTGGTCTATATTTTCTCCCTCTTTTTTTTTTATCCCCTGGTTTTAGGGTTTATATTTACATTATTCTGTTCATTATTTGCTTTTGTGCTCCACCTATTTGGCTTTGTTTTGTGTTTTTTGAAATTGTTCTGCTATTTTTATTTGTTGCTTGGTCGCTTCTCATTTGTTCTGATTTTTTTTAATGCTTATTAAACTTTGATTTGGGTTTTGGCGCAGGTCTCTTTGGTTTTCCTGGGCCGGTTCTACGCTCGCCTCATTCACGGTTTTGGTCTAGGTTTTTATCCATTTTTGAGTAACTAGATGTTTGGCCCTTCTTTCCCCTCTTTTTTTTGTCTACTTTTATTGTTTAGTTACATTATTCTCTTTGCTATTTGTTTTTGTGCTTCGTCTGTTTGGATTGCTTTTGTGTTTCTTAAGCCTAAAACCAATTTTTAATTAACTAGGACGTACAATCCGTGAGAAATTCCTTTACAGGTGTTTATTATTCTCCCTCATTGATTTTTTTGTTTACAAAAGACTTCCTATATGCGTTGTTCTAAATTGTTTCCGGTTAATCTTGATTTTGTTTGCCTGTATTTATTAAGGTGATGATCTGTGAACTCTATGGTGCTGACTTGTCTTGCCACGTTGAGGACTTATGTACGCTTTGCTGCAGAGGTATTTAATGAACCCTTAATTTTATCTTCTTTTCTTTTCTTTTTTTTTTTTTGGCTTTCTTTCCTGAACGTGTAAAGAATATAGCCAATATAGGTAATTGTTATATTTATATTTTAAACTCTATGATGCTGACTTGTCTTGCCACGTTGAGGACTCGTGGCTCATTTTTTGCAATAGTATTTAATGAATCCTTAGTTTTTTTTTCTGAACGTGTAAAGAATTTAGGCAATGTGGGTAATCGTTATACTTGCATTTCAAATACGTGTCTTACCCATTTTCTGTACTTATGCTCACTCTACTATAGAAACATTTAATGAATCCTTGATTTCTTCTATTTTCTGAAACATTTAAACATTTTAGCCAACAAATGTGGGTAATTATTATGTATATATTTTACATACGTATCTTAGTTCTTTTTTGCATTGCCATTAATGTATCATTTTTTATTATTGGATCTGGAAACTTTTGGTTTTTACCTCACTGACTTTGGGTCCTTACGTGGCATTTTCTCATGAGCTGCTCATTAGTTCTCTTTCTGCCTATTTAAGAATGTGTCTGTACATGAATTTATCACGCATTCTCCTATTTCTTTCCCCTCCATCCCCTATTTTTATTTCCTTCACTTTCAATCATTCACTATCCTTCAGTGACTTTCGCTTGACTAATATTTCAGACTCAATACAGCATTTGTAGCATTCCAGGTACTTCTGAGCCTTCTTATCATTTATGCTGTTGATATTGAATGCATTGGTTTGTTGTAAGCCTATTAATGTCTGCGGTCTATCTTTTATTTCCTGCCCCTTTTTAATTTTTAATTTTTTATCCTTATTTTTTTTCCTTCCTTTGTATTTGCTTAGTGTATCATATCCACGTGTTCATTTGCTACCTTTTTATCTACCTTGGTTTTCCTCTGTAACTTTCTTATTTATTTCTTCGTTACATGTATGTGCATGTTCCCATATATATATATATATATATTCCTACCTTTACTTATATTCTGTTGTCTTATTTTTGTCCATTCATAATATTCTTCATCATCTTCTTATTACATTGTTTTTTGCTCCTTAGTCCACATCTCTCAACCGCTTCCTTTGCTTTTTCTTAGCATAAATTGCAGTCCTTATTACTCTATTGGTATTATTGTTTTCCACCTCTCTTTCAATTCACCCGATAGTCTCTGGACAAGTTCATGTGTTAATCCATTTTTTTATTTTGTCTCGCATGTGTGCTAGAATCTGTACAATGAATATGATATCCTCCCTCTTTGTGGACTTGTCCTTAGCAACTTATAAGAATGTATTTATCATACATTGCTGGGAACGTGCTATACCTAAACTGTAATTAATATCTAAAAACATTATTGTACCTGCATCCACTACTTTTTTTGGTTCTTTTTCCTCTATTTACTTATTCATTTACTTGGATACTTCTTTTTTCCTAGGTTTGGTCCTGTTTGTTCAATCTTCCTATCACCTCCATATCATTGGTTCCCACTCATATCCACAGAGAGGATTTACACGGTTTGAGGTATTGTTAATAGTCTCCCTAATCACTTCCTAATTTTGGTTGCTTATACTACATACATCAATTGCTTAGATTAAAGTTGTTTCTAATACTAATTAGTTATCTACAATATGATGGCTTTATTATTCAATCATCCTATCACCTCCATATCATTGATTCCCGCTCATATCCACAGAAAGGATTTACACGGTTTGAGGTATTGTTAATAGTCTCCCCTATCACTTCCTAATTTTGTTTGCTTATACTACATACATCAATTGCTTAGATTAAAGTTGTTTCTAATACTAATTAGTTATCTACAATATGCTGGCTTTAGAATGCTAATCCGATACATTGAACCTATCTTATTAGTCTCTTCTCATTCAACTATCACTACAAATTGTTTGGAACACTATTTGAACAAAACAAATAAATTGAAGACCATGCCGATACTTAAGAAAATATTTTCGAACTATATATAGTTACCTATTGTATAACAATAAAGCATCAGCCATGTTTAATTTGAAAAAGATAATAATTAGAACATTATATTTAGTCATGTGATTGAACAAAAAAATAAAAATGAAATAATAAGTTGCTTAATTAGAGATGAATTTCAAATCTATTAATCACTGAGATTTATTGCTTCAATATTTAAACACAGCCATGTAAATATAACAAATTTCATATGACTATGATAACGAACTACTAATTTTATGCTCTTTTTCTTCTTCTATACAACTTATTTACTGTCCCTTTTTATTCTTTGTTCCATTTCCCAATATAACAACTTAGTTTATCTATTTCTCATATATTGACACCATTATTTTATCTCATTTTGTCTCCGTCCAAGAACTTAGTTCGTTAGTTTGAATCTCATAGATTAATTTCACCGCTATATATCACTTTTTCTATACCCTTCTCCACTCCTCTTTTATGTGGCAATGATGATTACAATTATTTTTTATATTTTCAATATTATATAATCTACGTAAAAATTACTCATATCATTATATACTTTTTCCCACTCATTCCGGCTCCTTCTCTTCTTGTCATCTCAATATATTCCTTTTTTTTTTTTTTTTTTATCTCACGCCATTTTCTTAGTTTTACCTATACAATTTATTGCCCTTTTTTTTCCCCTATTCTTTTTTCCCTAGCATTTCCTTCCCCTGCTCTCTATATACGTTTTCAAAATTCTTTACATTCTTATGTTTTGACAATGCCCACTTTTCCCTAATATTATATTCCCTTATTCCCATTTGCTCACTTTAATCATCTTGATCTATTTTATAACCTTTGAACAACCTTAAATTTTACATATTCTTTTTTCCCTGTTATCATATAATCAATTAATATTTTGAATAACTTCACACTTGACTTCAACTACTTTCCTTGCTTTCTACTCCTGACCGCATCCCTTTTAAACATCTCATATTTTGTCCTAAGTTCAAGCATCTTCAATTCTTTATATCATCCTACGCCTTTACTCATTACATTGTATACTATGTTGTCTTTCCACATTTTCCTCCTTTTACGTTTAATTATAACCAACTTACTCACTACATATTATTCAAATTACTATTATATATCTGAGTCACAATTACAATATATCACATTTTTCTCATATATTTATTCATAACTGTTTTTTCCTATTCATGACTTGATTACTCATTTGTTACTGTCTTGGCAATTTCTTAATCTTTTTTCTTTACCCAAATCTTATGTCATTACCATTTGTTATAGCAACATTTAATTTTTTTCCTCACCTAGAACCGAAGAAACTAAAGACAACAAATTACTCATATACATTCATTTATTTATTTGTTGTTTACCCACAAATTTAGCTTATTTGGCATTAATATTTGATTACTTTGTTGTCCATGGAATAGCATTTGATGTTCTAAACTCATTATTCTCTATCTGTGTAAATATATCATATATCTATTTCCACATTCTCCTCCTTTTATGTTTGATTATAACCAACTTACTCACTACATATTATTCAAATTACTATTACATATCTGAGCCACAATTACAATATACTAAAGTTTTACCATATATTTATCCATAACTGTTTTTTCCTATTGATGACTTGATTACTCATTTGTTATTGTCTTGGTAATTTCCTAATCTTTTTTCCTTTTCCAAATCCTATATCATTACCATTTGTTATAACAATATTTAATTTTTTTCCTCACCTAGAACCGAACAAACTAAAGACAACAAATTACTCATATACAATCATTTATTTATTTATTGTTTACCCACAAATTTAGCTTATTTAGCATTAATATTTGATTACTTTGTTGTCCATGAAATAGCATTCGATGTTCTAAACTCATTATTCTCTATCTGTGTAAATATATCATATATCTAAGCCACAATTACAATATGCAAAAGCTTTCCCATATTTATCTTCCTATTCATAATTTAATTACTCATTTGTTATTACCATAGCATTTTCTTAATCTTTTATTTTCCTCCCAAATCCTATCTCACAAACGTTTGTCACAACATAACTTAGCTTCTTCCCTCATCTGTAATAGAAGAAACTGAAGACACTCAATCACTCATATAGATTCATCTATTTATTTATTACTTATCCACAAACTTAGCTTATTTAGCATCAATATTTGGTTCCTTTGTTGTCCATTAAATAATAGTCAATGTTGTAATCTTATTATTTTCTATCTTTCTAGATATGTTTATAGTACTCAATGTTGTAATCTCATTATTTCCTCTTTCTAGATTTGTTTATGCCATCTCATTGATTTCGAGAAGATACAAATGTAAATATTAATTTATTTCTTTATATGTAATTTATTTATCAATTCCATCAACAAATTACTTCTCCTCTATTAATTTACTTTCCCCATAATTGATTTACACTATCTCATTAATCTGAACAAGATACAAATGTAAATATAAATTTATTTCTTTATATCCAATCTACTTATCAATCCCATCAACAAATAACTTTTTCTACATTAATTTATTTTCCTCATAATTGAAATTAAAACTAATAACCATTGTCAACAAAATCATTTTAATATTGTCAATATCACTACATTATTTTCCTCTTAATAAATCATAGATAAAATTATAAAACATCATAACTATCATGATAAAAAAATTAATTCCTTAATTTCCAACAATTGATTTTATTATAACAAAATTAATTATACAAATTCTTTACATAAATACATATTTCATTGTTTTTAACAAAAGTAGTTTTCTATCCCAGAAATGAATGGACAAGAGAAAAGTTCAAGAAAAAAATTTCAAAATTAAACAAACGTGAGCGCCGTATCATCTGTCAAATGAATCAAAATTTTGACAATGTAAATGAACAACGCTCAAATGAAATAAATCAAATTACTACACCTTTGCGGGCAAGGGCTTCTCAGTCCAACATTTATACAATGCCACAAGTTACACAGTCTCAAGAAGACATTCTTGAATCATTCGTGCCATCATCATCGGGAAATTGTGATAGAGAACGTAATTCCCTCATCCATTCCAATTATTTTTTCTCAAAAATTAAAAAACATTTGACACAATAGCAACAATAATCTTTTATGTATTGTCAACATCTTTTATAGGATCCAACGTTAATACAACGCTACAACCTACACAGTGTCAAGAAGAGATTCTTGAATCTTCATGCCATTATCATCGGGAAATTGTGATAGAGAACGTAATTCTCTCATCCATTCCAATTATTTTTTCTCAAAACTTAAAAAAACCATTTGATACAATGACAATGCTATTTTCTTTTATTATTTATTGTCAACATCCTTTATAGGCATTACTAATGTCTATATTGATCTCAGAGACTGTTCCTACATTTGTCAACATTGCGGCGCTCTCTTTTGGCTAAACGAATGAATTAGTGGCAGTGCTATTCCTAAATATAATCTTTGCTGCAAAGATGGAAAAATAACTTTACCCTTAATTAAAAAGACTCCTCAAACACTTGATACACTTCTTGATTACCATGGCGGATTAATAAGCACACATTTCTGAAAAAATATTCGAACATATAACTCTATGTTTGCTTTTACATCATTTGGAGCCAATATAGACACAAGTACAAAGAACCCAAATGGCCCAAATATTTTTAAAATAAGTGGACAAGTACATCATCTTATGGGCTCTCTATTACCAGTTAATAATAATCCTCCAAAATTTGCACAACTCTATATATACGACACAGAAAATGAAGTCCAAAATCGGATGGCATCACTTTCATTTAATAACGAATCTAAAAACATTGTACAATCTATAGTTGAAAACCTAATTAGAATGCTCGATAAAACAAATAAATTAGTCAAAATTTTTCGAACGATAAGGGACAGATATCAAGAAGATGAAATACCATCTATGAAACTAAAACTTATAAGCCGAAGAAATACAGATAGTAACCAATATGACCTACCTACATCAAATGACATAGCTGGCTTAATAGTTGGAGATATTGGTGAATATGAACAAGGAAGAGACATTATTATTCAAGATATAGCAGATACTTTACAAAGAATTACAAAATTACACCCATGTTATATGGCCCTTCAATATCCTTTATTATTTCCATATGGAGAAGATGGTTACACAACAAATTTAAAATATAATATAAATAACTTATGTAATAAACATGTAAGAAAAAGAATCTCTATCAGAGAATTCTATTGCCATCAACTACAAGAACATAAAACCCAAGGCAATACACTTTTTTCGAGGAGGCATTATTTCAACAATATGTAGTTGATTCATATGCTTCTGTGGAAGAAGAAGATCGATTAGATTATATTCGAAAAAATCAAAAAATTTACGATCCAAGATTTATCAAGGTATTCAAGAAGCAATCACAAGAGGAGATACAAATGCACAATCAATAGGAAAAGAATTATCCTTCCTTCAAGCCATCTTGAAGCCCTAGATATATGATCCAAAACTATCAAGATGCAATGGCAATTTGCAGACATTATGGAAATCCAGATTTATTTATAACGTTAACATGTAACCCAAAATGGCCTGAAATTACTAGAGCCCTAGCAAAAATACCTGGACAAAAACCTGACGATAGACCAGATATTATCACTAGAATTTTTAAAATGAAATTAGATAATTTATTATCCACCATTAAAAATGAAAAAATATTTGGAGTGATTATAGCAGGTCAGATTATTTTTCCTTCACTTTTTTTAGTTTCTTGATAACAAAAAAAAAATGCTTCTTTTTGTAGGATCCTGTTGTGATTTATATATGAAAAATCATTTGAACAACAACAATATTGTAGGCGGAATTTCAAAAATTTTATCATATCCATTTAATTCTAAATTAAACGTAAGCCACAATGAGAGATGCATGCATGATATATGTTTATAGACAAAGGATTAGAATAATACATATACCTTTGTGACGATTGAAATAAATGACCACAAGGATCTTGCCTCACTATCTCACGTTCCGAGATGGAGAATTGCCGTGAAACAAGATCGTTGATTTATCGACACGATCACACCAAAAACCACTCGTTGATTCAAGGCTATGACTCTATGGTATTTGGGATGAGAGTGTGGGCTCTTTTTCCAAAAACCTAAGGAAACAATTTTCCCTCTCTTATGTCTCTAAAATCCGGCCACCCTTAGGAGGAAATATGTGTGATATATTTTTCTTCTCAAGAACTCTCTCACTAGGGTTTTCAATAAAATATCATTATATAGGAGGAAATTCAAAACCTCAAACCCTAGATGGGATTTTCGAATTTTCCCTTAACCCTTGGATTGAAATCTGAAAATCCCTACATGGCTAGGGATTTCTAAATTTTCCTTCCCATTTTGGAGCAAAATTCGAAATCTCCTTATGGCAAGGGATTTCTGAATTTTCCCAAAATAATATATCAACTTTTTCTCTCCTTTAGTTGCCAAATAAAATCATGTTTAAATTTTATTTTGAATTTTAAATTAATCTCTATTAATTCTGAAATTCAAAACTCATTCCTTTTATTTTTCAATTATCAAATAAATGAAAAATAACATAATGAATTTAAACATAATTATATAACGAAACATCAGTTTCTGTTTTTCCCATTTATCAGAGCTAGCCTTGAGACCGAATGGACCCACATGAACAAAGCTATGGAATTACAATACTCGACTAACTTATCCCGATAAGTTATCGACATATTTAATTCTGACATCGCACAACTCCACTAAAAGTTTGATGCCGAATAATCTCTCGATTCATGTGCGCTATTTTTTTTTCTAATGGTGTTGATACAATTTATCACATGGTCCACAGTGTAAATGTATTATTATCCTTCGTAAATATCAGTGATCAGAATGGTATATAATATTACCGTTTTACCATTCCAATCATTATTTCGTCAACTCCTTTATATGACTGTGAATAAGAAAGACAAACATTCGTAAGATGTCTCGCACATGTTACGATCTGTGAATCACACAACTCCAACTCAATAATGTCATGATCCCAATGACCGATATGTCGTTCAATAACTGTGAACTAATCTCATTGGCGAATCAAAGATCATGAGATACTAAGTTGAGCCATGCATCCACTTCAGGATTAAGATAATTATACAAATATACTTAAGTTGTGATGTTTAGGTTTAGAGTTGTGTAAACGGTTTTTACTCTAACCTAATCAGTCACATGGTCTATTCAACATGTTGCGAGCATGTCTAGATCAACCACGAGTCCAACTCCCATGCCCCGAGACCAAAGATCACATGGTTCGATCTAATATCATAATCGGATTCTATTGACCAATCAATCCTAAGACTGTGAATATCTATTTTAAAAATCTGTATCGGAAGAGTTTGTCCGGCAGATTCCCCGACTCTTCTTTTCGTTGGTAACAGTTTATGGACTAAGCAATATTACTAACACTCTTCAATGTGTCAAAACATAACTTTATCTTATTTTATAAAATCAAAGAATAATAATAATGTCTTACATTTGTCATTTCATAAATAACAAATTACATCCCACTTTATGGACACATTTCCAACACTTTTTTCCATCATTACAAAATAATAACAATAAAATAGTTTTCAATCTTGCAGATTTATATGTTATTGAGTTTCAAAAATGAGGGCTACCACATTCACATTTCCTCTTTTGGCTCCATCCTGATGACAAACTACATGAGCCATCACAAATAGACAAATTTATTTCTGCAGAAATATTTGATCCCCATAATAACCCACTAGAATACAATATTATAGCAGAACTTATGATGCATGGATGATGTGGTATAGCTAAGCCAAATTCTCCATGCATGAAAAATTCAGAATGTTCCAAAAAATTTCCTAAAAAATTCAACAATGAAACAACAATTGATGAAAATGGATTTGTTAACTACAAACGAAGAAACACATCCTCCTATGTAGAAAAGGAACATATTAAACTAGATAATAGATATGTAGTTCCCCACAATAAAAGTTTATGCCTAAAATTTCAAGCTCATATCAATGTAGAAATTTGGTCGCAATATATGCTTATAAAATATTTATTTAAGTATTTAACAAAAGGGCCAGATAGAATAAGAGCAATCATAGAAGATAATATACATATGGAAACAACTGGAGAAATCAATTATCAAGAAATAGATGAAATAAAAAAATTATATTAATTGTAGATACATAACACCATATGAAGCAATATGGCGACTATTTGAATTTTCAATACATCATAGAAATCCAGCAATACAAAGATTATCAATACATTTACCAAGAATGCAAAATATAACATTCCATTCAAATCAAAGATCTAAATAACATAATAAGACAACCAAGTTTTGATAAAACAACTCTTACTGAATGGATGGAAACAAACAAACATGATAATAATGCAAGGCAACTAACTTACATAGAATTTCCAACTAAATACGTTTGGAATAGTAAATATAAATATTGGTCTCAAGACAAATGGGACATACAATTGACGAACTTTTCACATCCATCCAAGCTCGAGAATTATACTATCTTAAATTACTATTAAATCATCAAAAAGGTGCAACAAGTTACGAAGCTCTTGAATGCAGTTAATAATATAACATATCCAACAAACCAAGCAACATGCTATGCACTAGGCTTATTAGGAGACGATCGAGAATGGGATGAATCTATATTAGAGGCTTCATTTTGGTCAACAAAGAACTCAACTACGACAATTATTTATCATAATTTTATTATTTTTGTAACGTAAATAACCCAATAAAATTGCTTGAAAAATATTGAAACTTATGATGATGATATATTACACGTAATTAAAACCTTATTTAATAACTCAAATTTTCAAGTACCCGAAATAGAATTATATAACTTTGTACTATATGAACTAGAAAAATTATTAAATTTAAATTCATCATCCTTAACACATTTTAAGTTACCTCTTCCAACTAGATCATTAATGGATGATTTAAACAATAAGCCTTTAAGAGAAGAACTTAACTACGATATATATAAATTAAAAGAGGAAAATACTAGATTGGTAAATAATTTAAATAATGAACAACAATTAATTTATGAACAAATTTTACAATCACTGCATGAGGAAAAAATAATCTCTTTTTCATGTACGGTCATGGCGGAACTGGGAAAACATATTAATGGAATGCAATAATTACAAAAGTTAGATCAAATAATGAAATAATTTTAGCTGTTGCATCTTCCGGAATAGCATCGCTATTATTACCTAAGGGAAGAACTGCACACTCAAGATTTCGAATACCATTGTCAATAGATAAATTTTCCACCTGTTATATCAAAAAGGGAACTCACTTGGCAAAACTAATTGATAAGAGACCACTTATATTATGGGATGAAGCACCTATGACTAATAAATATTGTTTCGAAGCATTAGATAAAACACTTCAAGATTTAAGAAGTAACTATGAACAACCATTTGGTGGCATGACAATTGTCTTACGAGGTGACTTCTGACAAATTTTACCAGTTATTCCCACAGGAACAAAGGCAGATATAATAAATGCAATTATAAATAACTCTTATTTATTGTAACACCTTGAAGAATTAATTGAGATTAATTAAGGTAATTGAGATTATTAGTGTGCCTAATCTGATTTAATTAATTGAGTTTAAGTAATTCCAAGGTATTTAAATTATTTACAGTAATTTATTTTAAATCCAGAAGTGTGTATGGGCGCATTTCTGGACTGTTATATTTTACACATGTCATTTTCTTTTATTTTTATTTTTCTTTTCTTTTCTTCTTCTTTTCTTTTCTTTCCTTCTTTTTCCTTCACGTGCGTCACTCTCTCTCTCTCCTTCACTCTCACTCCCGCTCACTCACTCTCTCTGAAGGATCTTATTGTGATTTATATATGAAAAATCAATTGAACAACAACAATATTGTAGGCGGAATTTCAAAAAATTTTATCATATCCATTTAATTCAAAATTAAACGTAAACCACAACGAGAGATACATGCATGATATATGTTTATTGACAAAGTATTAGAATATCTCACATACCTTTGTGACGATTGAATTAAATGACCGCAAGGATCTTGTCTCACTATCTCACGTTCAAGATGGAGAATTGCCGTGAAACAAGATCGTTGTTTATTGCCACGATCACACCAAAAACCACTCGTTGATTCAAGGCTATGACTCTACGATTTTTAGGATGAGAGAGTGGGCTCTTTTCAAAAAACCTAAGGAAACAATTTCCTTCTATTTTGTCTCTACAAAATCCGCCACCCTAAGGAAAAGTGTGATCTCTTTTCTTTTCTCCAAAAGACTCTCTCCTAGGGTTTTCAATAATATCCTTATATAGGAGAAAATTCAAAAACTCAAACCCTAGATGGGATTTTCGAATTTCTCCTTTAACCTAGGATTGAAATCCGAAAATCCCTACATGGCTTAGGGATTTCCGATTTCCTTCCCTATTTGAGCAAAATTCAAATCCCCTTCGGCAAGGGATTTCGAATTTTCCCAAAATAATATATCACTTTTCTCTTTCCTTTAGTTGCCAAATAAAATCATGTTTAAATTTCATTTTGAATTTTAAATTAATCTCCATTAATTTCGAAATTCAAAACTCATTCCTTTTATTTTTCAATTATCGAATAAATGAAAAAATAACACAATGAATTTAAACACAATTATCGATTTCTGTTTTTCCCATTTATTAGAGCTAGCCTTGAGACCGAATGGACCCACATGAACAAAGCTATGGAATTACAATATTCGACTAACTCATCCCTATAAGTTATCGACATATTTAATTCCGACATCGTACAACTCCACTAAAAGTTCGACGCCGAATAATCTCTCGATTCATGTGCGCTAATTTTCTTTTGGTGTTGATACAATTTATCACACGGTCCACAGTGTAAATGCATTATTATCCTTCGTAAATATCAGTGATCAGAATGGTATATAATAATATCGTTTTACCATTTTAATCATTATTTCCTCAACTCCTTTATATGACTGTGAATAAGAAAGACAAACGTTCGTAAGATGTCTCGTACATGTCATGATGTCTTAATCAATGAATATCATCATTAAATACCAGGCCTGGTTTATTTATTCACACACTCGTCAATAAAGCATGAGGTGATATTATTTCTTACGAATTCCATATCTGTGAATCACATAACTCCAACTTAATATTGTCATGATCCCAATGACCGAGATGTCGTTCAATAACTGTGAACTAATCTCATTGGCGAATCAAAGATCATGAGATACCAAGTTGAGCTATGCATTCACTTCAGGATTAAGATAATTATACAAATATACTTAAGTTGTGATGATTAGGTTTAGAGTTGTTTAAACGGTTTTTACTCTAACCTAATCAATCACATGGTCTATTCAACATGTTGCGAGCATGTCTAGATCAACCACAGAGTCCAACTCCCATGCCCCGAGACCAAAGATCACATGGTTCGATCTAACATCATAATCGGATTCGATTGCCCAATCAATCCTAAGACTGCGAATATCTATTTTAAACTGTATCGAAAAAGTTTGTCCGGCAGGGGTTCCCCGACTCTTCTTTCATTAGTAACAGTTTATGGACTAAGTAATATTACTAACACTCTTGGTATGTGTCAAAACATAACTTTATCTTATTTTATAAAATCAACAAAATAATA
>JABXEQ010000015.1:3671545-3719391 GCA_012066045.3 Morus alba
TATCGCCTCCATGGTGGAGTCAGCTATGCAAGTCTGCTTGATGCTCCTCCATACCACCGAACCTCCATTCAGGACAAACATCGATCCTGAAGTGGATTTCCTGGAATCCTTATCCGATTGGAAATCGGAATCGGTATATCCGTCATATTCGGTCGGTACACTGAATATACAAGCATATAGTTCCTCGTTCTCCTAAGATACTTGAGGATATGCTTCACACAAACCCAGTGCTCGGGTCCAGGGTTTGATCAAATCTACTTACCACGCCATCGCGTAGCATATATCGTCCGGTGCAAAGCATCGATACATGAGGCTTCCTACTACCGCTGCGTAAGGAATTTGGCTCATGTCTTCCTCTTCTTGAGGAGTCTTGGGAGACTGCTCCTTAGAGAGGGATACTCCATGTCGGAAGGGTAGATAACCCTTTTTTGGAGTTTTGCATAGCGAATCGGTCCATTACCTTATCGATGTAGGATGCTTGAGACAAGGCCAATTGTTTGTTCTTCCGATCTCGAAGATCCGAATTCCCAAAACATAGGCAGCTTTCTCCTAGATCCTTCATGTCAAACCGCTTTGCCAGCCGAGCTTAACCTCGCTTAGTCTTCCTACATCATTCCCAATGAGTAGTATGTCATCTACATATAAGACTAAGAAAACCACTTTGCATTCTTGTATCACTTATACACACAAGGCTCATCCATTGACCGAACAAAACCATAAGTTTTAACAGTCTCATCGAATCTGATATTCCATGATCTCGATGCACTTGAGTCCATAAATGGACTTTTGCACCAAACCTTTTTCTTCTTGACCCTTTTCAATGAAACCATCTGGTTGTGCCATATAAATGCGCTCATCCAGATTGCCATTCGTAAAAAGCTGTCTTCACATCCATCTGCCGATTTCATAATCTAAAGCAAAGAAGAATGGATAGAAGAATTAGGATGGATTTAAGCATGGCTACCGGAGAGAAGGTATCCTCATAGTCGATGCCTTCTTTTCTCGGTGTAGCCCTTGGCTACCAAAATTTTGCTTTGAATGTCTCTACATTCCCATCCGGACCCTCTTTCTTCTTGTAGATCCATTTACACCCTACGGGTTTTACCCCTTCGGAGGATCTACTAGAGTCCATACGCCATTTTTATACATCGATTGTATTTCTCGGGCGTCCATGGCTTCATGCCATAGGTTTGCTTCGAACTTTCCATGGCCTGTAAGTAGGAAATAGGTTCATCGATGTCTAAATCTGAGATCGCATATAATGCATCTCCATAAGACATGTACCTATCAGTTGTCTCACAACCCTCCCACTACGTCGAGGCTCCACCGGTGTTAGTTATTGTTGTGGTTCATCTGTTGTCGGTTCAGAATAGATTGGACATGTTGCATGAACATTTTCACCACCAATTCCTCAAGTACAACCTTGCTTCTAGGCTTCATATTCTTTATAAAATCCTCTTCTAGAAAACGAGCATTCGTGTCTTTACGAATGTTTTCTCGATCGATAGGACTATAAAAGATATAGCCTTTTGTTCCTTTGGGATATCCTACAAATAGGCATAGTTACGAACGACTAGTCAACTTACCGGTCTTCTTTCTAAGTACATGTGCCGGACAACCCCATATTCGTGGCCAAGAGATGACTTCTTGCCACTCCATCTTTCATATGGAGTTCCAGGTACTGCCTTAGATGGAACTTGGTTCAGAATGTATGCTGCTGTTTCCAAGGCATATCCCCAAAAGGAATCTGGAAGAGATGAGTAACTCATCATTGATCTAACCATGTCTAATAGAGTTCGATTCCTTCTCTCTGACACGCCATTCTGCTGAGGAGTGCCTGGCGCGGTCAGTTGAGAAAATATACCTTCTTCCTTAAGAAAGTCTTCGAACTCTCCCAACAAGTATTCACCACCACGATCAGATCGTAGTGTTTTGATCTGTTTATCTAATTGCTTTTCAACCAAGGCCTTGAACTCTTTGAACTTTTCAAAGGTTTCAGACTTTTGACGCATTAGATAAATATGACCAAAACGAGAATAGTCATCAGTGAAGGTTATGAAATATTCATATCCTCCTCTTGCTTGGATATTGAATGGCCCACATACATCACTATGTACGAGTTCTAGGCATTCATCGACTCTATTACCCTTTTGTTTGAAAAGGGTCTCTTGGTCATTTTTCCTTCTATGCAGGATTCACATGTAGGTAGTGAGTCTACACTTAAGGTTTGTAAGGGACCGTCTCTTACCAACCTTTTAATCCTGTCAAGGCTAATATGTCCAAGACGTAGATGCCATTTGTAGGTTTGATCAATTGAGTCTAACCTCAATCTCTTACTCTCTCTTATTGAATCATCATTCAATTCAGTATCACAAATCGTTGGAATATTTGGTTTAATGTAGAACAGATTGTTTATCATGACTGTAGAAGTAATCATGAAGCCATTCTTTAGAATTCAAATAACATCATTATTAAAATCCAAAGAATATCCCTGCTCAATCAAACGAGCCACAGAAATAAGGTTTTTCCCAAAAACCGGGACATAATAAACATTGTTCAAAACAATAAAACTGTTTCTAAAAAATTAATTTAATACTTCCAACGGTACTTGTTGCGATACGATGCTCCAATCCCCAAAAATGAAGTTGAACTCATCCTTGCTAAGCCTTTTGTTTTCCCAACCCCTCGCAGAGAACAACAAACATGATTAGTGGCTCCAGTCTACAATCCATGAAAAAGTAGAGTCACCCACAAAACAGGCTTCGGTAACAAGTAATGTACCTTTAGCTTTAACCTCCTTGAGGTATGTAGGACGATTCTGCGTTTCCAAGGTGGCGGACATTCCGCAATGGTGACATTTGTCAAGACTCTTGTCTACCTTTGCGGTGTTCTTGCCTTTCAGCAACGGGCTTCTTCTTGTTATCAAGGGCTTTCTCCTGCTTATTGGCACCAGAGGTGGAAGGCTTTGCTTCAGCAAGGCTTGCCTTTCCATTCTCCTTTTGCCTTTAAGCAAAGAGAGTTTTCGTAGTTCAAGCTCCATCATGAGTTCTGGGAGTGAATAACTCAACTTATTCATTGAGTAGTTGAGTTTGAAGTTGTCAAACATCTCCGGGAGAGTCTCTAGGATCATATCCACCTGAGTCTCTCCATCTATTTCAGCTCCCATGAGCTCCATCTCATTCAGGTGACTTATGATCAATAGCATATGGTCCCGAACAAGAGTGCCGGATTTCACCCGGCAGTTCATGAAGTTACGCACCGCAGCTTGCTTGGCTTGACGGCCCTGACTTCCGAACATTTCGAGATGTCAGAGATCATATCTGCAGCCGTCAGCATGTTCCGATGTTGTTGTTGCAACACATTGCTAATTGATGCTAAGATATAGCACCTAGCAATCTCATCGAATGCTTCCAAGCAAAGTATGCGTCTCGCTCTTCTTGAGTCGAATCATCATTCGGCTCAAGAGGACAGGGGGTGATGAGCACATGCTTGTGCTTGTCTACCGTCAACACGATATCGAGGTTACGTTTCCAAATAACGTAATTTTCACCCACTAGTTTGTTTGTACTAAGAATTTGGCGCGATCGGGGATAAAGACATAATTGCTGAAAAATAAAATAAAGCGATGTTGGTAATTTGCTTATATTTAAGAGAAGTATGATGCATGAATGCAAACACTTAAACATAAATAAAATCCTTAAAAAATGTTTCATCTATGGTGTTACGATCATAAATGGCAACACGTCCCACCTAGGGGTGGCGTCCGTGAAGCCTCCCCATCGCATCGAGACTCCTCTCGCTTGGTCCACTTTACAAGATGTCTCTACATCTAGTGCAACCAATCACCATCTTTTTGGTCACCTTAGATCCATTGCCTAGCTCCTATGGGAGATTACAATGATCTTTAGTCTAAGTGTTTAACCGACTTATCGACTCTAGAGGTTGTTATGAACTAACGATCCATCTAGGGATGGTCTCGCCTCACTACTTCCTTTTCGAGTCTTATCTTCTATAAGCAACCCGATGACTCCTTAGCGACATGTTTCATGGGTTTCTCCCATTAAAGTGAGGACCACTAAGGTGGTTCTTAACCTATCCACATGTCACGATCAAAGCTAAAGTCGGAGACCTTGGGAACGTTTCAACGCAAAACGACCCTCCCACTTAGCTTTTTGAAAAATGGATTTTGTTTTAAAATCAAGTCCAATTAATAATTCAACAAAATTATAACCTTTATAAATTTGTTGTATTTTATAACTCTTTATAAAATTTACCCATTGCATTTATTATTATAACAATTTATAATATTAAACTACATTTACAATAAATCATACATTTACAATAAATCATACATTTACAATTTAACCTCTCTATGGCTCATTTCTAATTACAACCCTCAAAAACAAATGAAAATACTTACAATAATTTTCTTCATCTTGTCTTCTTGGCATCTTCTCAATTTTCTCTTCTCTCGATCCCTGAAAAGTGAAAATAAAAAAAATATTATTTTTTTTTTTTTTTTGGGCTGGGCCTGGGACAATCCTGGGCCCACCTCCTCCTCGGCTGGGCCAGGCCCTGCCTGGCGCAAAGATATGCCAGGCCAGCCAGCCAGCCCTTGCTCCCATTGCATGGGCCGCGGCCCTTGCCTTGCAAGGCCCTTGCTGGCCGGCTTGCCCAGGCCCTTGCCCGGCAGGCTATGGCCCTTGCCTATGGCTCTTGCCTGGGCAAGGCCTGTGGCCCGGCCTGTGGCCCTGCCTCCTGGCAAGGCCTGTGGCCCCCGCCTGGGGCCCCTGCCTATGGCCCCCTGCCCATATGGCCCCTATGGCCCCCCCTACCTGGCAGGGGCCTGCGGCCCCATAGCCCAGGGTTTGGCCCCTGCCTGGCTTGGGGCCGTGGCCCTTGCCTCAGGCAAGGCCATCAGCAGGGGGCAGGCCTGCGGCTCCTGCCTGGGCAGGGCTCTGCAGTCCCGCTGGGGTTTTCAGAAACCCTAGCACATACTAGGGTTTCAAAACCCTAGTTCGCCGCACCCCAAAACCTAGGGGAAGGGTTTGGCTGGGCATGTGGCGGAGGCGGAGTCGTCTTTAGGAGTCAAGACGGTGACTGGCAAAGGGCGGCAAAAAAAAAAAATTTTCCGGAAATTTAAATTACAAAATTTCCTATGCCCTTTAATGGCTTACATTATTTTCTAGAGAAAAACATAAACCACCACCATGGTGTAATTAAAAACCTAGAGCCAATCGATCGGGATCCAATCACATATTCAATCAAAACAATTTTGAATTCATTATATATTCATGCAAGATGCCAATATCAACACATATCATACATTCAATCGCATAAACATAAATCATGCATGATCAAAAGCCCTAGGCTCTGATACCATTTGCAGGATCTTATTGTGATTTATATATGAAAAATCAATTGAACAACAACAATATTGTAGGCGGAATTTAAAAAAAAATTTATCATATCCATTTAATTCAAAATTAAACGTAAACCACAACGAGAGATACATGCATGATATATGTTTATCGACAAAGTATTAGAATATCTCACATACCTTTGTGACGATTGAATTAAATGACCGCAAGGATCTTGTCTCACTATCTCACGTTCCAAGATGGAGAATTGCCGTGAAACAAGATCGTTGTTTATTGCCACGATCACACCAAAAACAACTCGTTGATTCAAGGCTATGACTCTACGATTTTTAGGATGAGAGAGTGGGCTCTTTTCAAAAACCTAAGGAAACAATTTCCTTCTATTTTGTCTCTACAAAATCCGGCCACCCTAAGGAAAAGTGTGATCTCTTTTTCTTTTCTCCAAAAGACTCTCACCTAGGGTTTTCAATAATATCCTTATATAGGAGAAAATTCAAAAACTCAAACCCTAGATGGGATTTTTGAATTTCTCCTTAACCCTAGGATTGAAATCCGAAAATCCCTACATGGCTTAGGGATTTCAATTTCCTTCCCTATTTGAGCAAAATTCAAAATCCCCTTATGGCAAGGGATTTCCGAATTTTCCCAAAATAATATATCACTTTTCTCTTTCCCTTTAGTTGCCAAATAAAATCATGTTTAAATTTCATTTTGAATTTTAAATTAATCTCCATTAATTTCGAAATTCAAAACTCATTCCTTTTATTTTTCAATTATCAAATAAATGAAAAATAACACAATGAATTTAAACACAATTATCGGTTTCTGTTTTTCCCATTTATTAGAGCTAGCCTTGAGACCGAATGGACCCACATGAACAAAGCTATGGAATTACAATATTCGACTAACTCATCTCTATAAGTTATCGACATATTTAATTCCGACATCGTACAACTCCACTAAAAGTTCGATGCCGAATAATCTCTCGATTCATATGCGCTAATTTTCTTTTGGTGTTGATACAATTTATCACACGGTCCACAGTGTAAATGCATTATTATCCTTCATAAATATCAGTGATCAAAATGGTATATAATATTACCGTTTTACCATTCTAATCATTATTTCCTCAACTCCTTTATATGACTGTGAATAAGAAAGACAAACGTTTGTAAGATGTCTCGTACATTTCACGATGTCTTAATCAATGAATATCATCATTGAATACCAGGCCTGGTTTATTTATTCACACACCCGTCAATAAAGCATGAGGTGATATTATTTCTTACGAATTCCATATCTGTGAATCACATAACTCCAACTTAATATTGTCATGATCCCAATGACCGAGATGTCGTTCAATAACTGTGAACTAATCTCATTGGCGAATCAAAGATCATGAGATACCAAGTTGAGCTATGCATTCACTTCAGGATTAAGATAATTATACAAATATACTTAAGTTGTGATGATTAGGTTTAGAGTTGTGTAAACGGTTTTTACTACTCTAACCTAATCAATCACATGGTCTATTCAACATGTTGCGAGCATGTCTAGATCAACCACAGAGTCCGACTCCCATGCCCCGAGACCAGCATCACATGGTTCGATCTAACAGTCATAATCGGATTCGATTGCCCAATCAATCCTAAGACTGCGAATATCTATTTTAAACTGTATCAGAAGAGTTTGTCCGGCAGGGTTCCCCTGACTCTTCTTTCATTGGTAACAGTTTATGGACTAAGCAATATTACTAACACTCTTGAGTATGTGTCAAAACATAACTTTATCTTATTTTATAAAATCAACAAAATAATAATGTCTTACATTTGTCATTTCATAAATAACAAATTACATCCCACTTTATGGACACATTTCCAATAGACTACTCATAAAACAATACCTACCAATATATAATATCATGCAACAATCACATAAAAAGAGCGTGACTAGATTTATATAAAAGTTGACAATAAAATATGTTGATATGAGAAATTAGAAGAAGATAGAAGAAAATTAATCGCTCAAATATATAAACTTTAGAGAACAAATGGAGAATCAAAATCCACTCAAGATCACTTCACATATAGGTTTCTCTCTAACCTCACCAACTAGAGAAAAATGTGTCAAAATTTAGACTAAAAATTCAACCCCTCACACACTCTATGAGGGCTCTATTTATAGAGCTTCTAGGCATGTAAAAGAAAATACTCGGTAAAGAAAACATAAGGAACGTTTTATCCCATTGAATTGGATTTATAAGGCTTAATTCTATAAGTGAATGCTGAAATCAACCCAACGGAACAAAACGGAACGCTGGCTGAGGAATCCCAACGGGTGGGACACGTGTCACGTGTTGATTCGCGGCGAGGAATAAATGTTGCACAGCTTCGGACACGTGGCGCAAGATGAGAGGCCGAGAAGGAGAAAGTGGCCGACAGCTGGGTCCCGCATGGACACGTGGCGCATCCGGATTCGCAGTCAGGGTAATGCTGGACAGCTGGAACGCACGGAAAGGAATCTTGACGCGCGCGTGAGGGGAACTCGCGCACGGGGGAAGGCGTTGCGCGCCAAGCACGCGTACGCGTGGGGACAGCTGGGTCCCACGCGGCTGACGGCAGCAGAAAAGGACACGTGGCACGCGCTGGTGAGCTCGCGTTGCTCGGCTCCAATTGGCTCGGCTCGGCGGACGGCTAGCTGAAGGGTTGTTTGGCTGATGGGCTTCAGATGGGCTTTTGTCTTCTTTTTCTTTTTAGTTTTGGCCCAAATGTCTTATTTCCCTACAAAATAAATTAAATTAAATTAAAATCAAATACTTCCACATAAAATTAATTCCATGAAAATATTTAATTAAAATCTAATTTATCTAACAATTATGAACAATTTAAGTGCAAATTTGTGTACTTATCACAACCCCCAACCAGCTTATTGCTAGTCCCTAGCAATTCAAGCGAAAGAAAAATCATGTCAAGCTGAAAATTCAAATCAAAACTAGCAAAATCACCTGAGCAATCAAACAAAACATTAGTAAGTGATCAGAAAATGCTATCAAAACTACTTGATCCATAACTCCAGTCGTCGTGTGTGTGTGCACCAAACCGTATCCCTCTTACCACAGTCCATAACACAAATAGCATCAAAAACTCACCAAGAAAAAGTCTCAACTCCATTTACCTCACGGGTGTCGGAAGTATTTTAATGCAAAGGGTTTTCACTCATGGAGTTGGAAGTCAATCAATCAACGCTCAAGTGAGAGAAGGCAATTTAAGGACAAACTAATAAACAAACATTGATCAAATGATTGGCAAATCAAATATCTGGAACAACCTAACACTCAAACCATAAACAAACTGTTGGGATTTCATTCTGGTCAAAAGGAAGATCTTACAAACACATAAAGAGCCGAAAAATACAAACAAATAAACACACTCTTTTTTTTTGGTTTTTTTTTCTTCTTCTTTTTTTTTTAAGGCAAGAGATAACATACATTTAATGAAACTGATGTAGTAGGCATTCTTTTGACTGGCTGCTATGCAGCGAAAGATGTGAGTACAACCAAACTACATAAACATTGATGATAAAATGATGCTCTTGCTCTGTTTTTTTCTTTTTCTTTTTTTTCTTTTTTTTTTTTAGATAAAAGACAAAAGAAAAATGATAAATATTTACAACACATGGCTCAATTCTAAAAATTATTCCTAACCAGAAATCATCCCTCAAGCAAATGTCACAAGTCTAGTAATGGTGCTCCAATAATGACTCAACCAACTCAAAGGATCAATGAAAGTTCAAAAAGCTGTTTTCTCAACTCTCACAACTCACCAAAAATAAAAACTTAATCTCGGGATTTTTCCTCAACTAAATGTTGGTTGCCGAATCGAATTCGGCGGCGAAAACGCAGCGGAAAGGCGGATCGTGTATAACAAAAATTTTCATAAAACTTTTGAGATACTCTATAGATTATATTAATTTATGCACCAATAAATTAATCTCATTAATTTATAAGATTCAAGGATCAACCGAAAAAATACCTTGTAGCCGACTCGGATGATATCTTGATTTTCTTTGACCACGAACAGTCCTAGCTCCAAGCTTTGTGTTTAGAACACCAAAGTCTTCCACGTCAATTCCTTGATTCCACGTGAGACGTGTGTGTGGGCACACGTGAGACAAAACGGTTTCTAAAACACTCGATTTCCACAAACACCAACGCATGCACGATGTGGAATTTTTTGGAGAAAAATATTTTCTCTCTCTTAGCTATGAGAAATTTCGCCACACTAGGGAAACTAGGGCTGAAAGTTGTTTCAAAAAAATGTTTCACAATTTTTCATTTATCTCATATTTAAAGAGAAGAAGTCAAACTTCAAAATAGGATCAAATCCTTATCTCCAATTTTGAATTTGGAACAAAAATCCTTCCCTTATCTCTTAATGGCCGCCACCTAAGGGTTTTATCCCTTTGTGTGTGGCACCTAAATAAGATAAGGAAGGAAGATATTTTATCCATTATCCAAGAGTTCAATTTTAATTGATTCAAATTGAATTTAAGTCAAACTTAAATTAATTTGAATTCTAAATTGAACAACTTATCAAATAAGTTTAAATGGATAAATCTAGATATGTTCAAATTCAAATTTAAATAATCTCATTATTTAAATAATAATTAATTCTCAATTAATTATTCTTGAGTATTTAATTTTAGAATTCCGTAATTCTAAAATTCCCATTTTGCCCTTTGTGTCTCGTAGAATTACAAGGACGATGCGGGGACTATGGACCTATAATTCTGAGCTCCAATAAAATTAATAATTAATTAAACACTTTAATTAATTAATTAATTCTATTAATTCCAATAGTTACTCCACTATAAACTTGAATTGCACTCTCGGAATTATAGACATTAATTACTTCTAAACCTGTGAAGTGTCCATTTGATATAGTCATTGCATATAGATCGATCCTCCATAAATAATTCATAATTAGAGTCGGGGTAGAACTGTTAACCTCTCTAATTATATCTTCATCCTTGAGTACCATTGATTCTCTAATGGGTAGTGATTCATAAAACACATTCATGAATCAGAACGCTCTTACTAATCCAAGTATCGAATTAACACTCAAGAGAACTATTTATCTGCTTCTTTCTCAAGAAGGAATGGATTCCATCTCGTATAATAACATTCCCAGCTACCTATTTCATTATGTCTCCAAAATACAAGGAATATGATTCAGGGTCTCAGAATCCGTACTGAGTAAATCAAAAGACATAAATCCATAAATAAGAGTTTGTTAAGAACTCAAGATTAAGATCATTCTATATATGACCATCGGTAGACTCAATTAGAATTCTATGCTTAACGGAAATTATTAGAAATTCATATTGTGTGCTGCGTCCATGTTCCACATAATCTCATTATGCGAAAATACACTCATTCAATATCTCGCCATATTAATAAAGTCACGGATAACACCGTTCCATTCTAAATGGAATGACATGTATTAATAATGTTTTAATTAAAGATTCCGAACTTTAATTAAATTCATTATGAACAATTACTTTTGATTATTATCCTTAAACATTATCCTCTCGTATATAACACTTATATACCATGTTTAAGGTTACATAAATAATCAAGGAATTTTATTTGATATTCATAAAATATTCATAAATATATGCACATAAAATGATGAGTAAACTATTTTATTAAATAAATAATAAATATCCTTTTACATCTAATGCTTTCAGGACACTATTCCCAACACTAAATGTGTTAACAACCATCTTACCACAAAGGTCTGACATGTGCTCAAAAATAACTCTGAAAATCATTTCTTGGTAATTAAGATAGCAAAAACTGACTCAAACTGAACATTTTGAAATCATACCTAGATAATCTCGCAAAAATTTTGATCCAAAATAACAACAAGACAAAAATTGATCTCACGCATGAATATGCTCACCACCCCAACCCAAAATCAGACAGTGTCCTCAATGTCTAAAAATATATGCAATATGAGAAGACAGGGAAAGAGAACACCTGGATGATGAACATTGGAACTAAGCCGAGCCTTCTGAACTGAATCGCCAAAACACTCAAACAAATATAAAATCACACAAAAACAAATTAAAAATAAAAGCACGAAAAACACACAAAACACACCAAACAAAATAAAGAAACAAAAATATGATACAGAAGTGTTGGAAACAAACTCCTCAAGAGGATTGCTCCATATGTTGGCGTTTTTGGATTGACTAAGCTTGTGAAGGGAACTTGCCACGTTCTTGAACAGCCAAAGCTCCAGTCAGCTTCGTAATTTGACTCTTCATTTCTTTACTTTCTTCCACCATTTGCGTGAACAGTGACTCAAACTTTTGATTCGTCTTACTCTGCACCTCCATGAAAGATTGCAAGGTGTTCTCAAGAGAACTCCTTGGCTACTGCGAATTGTATTGAGGTGCAGAATGCGCCTTTGGTGGTTGCGGCTGTTGCTCAGTTCTCCATTGTCCTTCCGATGGTTGTGCTTGGGTGGAATCTCTCCAACTGAAGTTTGGATGGTTCCTCCAGCCAGGATTGTATGTGTTAGAGAAGGGTTTGTTGTATGCCCCTAAGGCATTGCATTGCTCCTCATAAACCCCTCTAATTTCACCATAAGCAGGACAATCCTTAGCTAAATGTTCCACCCTACCACAGACAAAGCACGGCTCATGTGTCTCTGCCCTTGCGACCGTGTGGATTCCTCTACCTTCTTTGCCTTTGAGGGCCTCAATTTGCCTTGTCAAAGATTCGACTTGGGCTTTAAGGTTGTCCTCCTCCCTTAATTGATAGATTCCAACTAGTCGGGACCTATTGGTGCTGTCAGTAGCACTTGGACCAGTCCATATGTGGGCTTTTTCGGCTAACTCGTTGAGATACTCAAAAGCCTCTTTGGGATCCTTTTGGAGAAACTCACCATTGCACATCATCTCCACTAATTGGCGCTCTCGAATCGTGAGTCCTTCGTAGAAATAACTTACGAGACGCCAATTCTCATAACCATGGTGAGGACACCGATTTAATGATCCTTAAACCGTTCCCAAACTTGATACAGAGTTTCATTGTCCTTTTGGGTAAAGGTCGAGATCTGTCGCTTCAAACTATTGGTCTTATGGTGAGGGAAATACTTGTTGAAAAATGCTGTTGTCATTTCTTCCCAACTTCCAATAGACCTAGGTCGCAGAGAATACAAACAGCTTTTAGCCTTGTCCTTCAAAGAGAAAGGAAAGAATTTCAATCGCACAGAGTCCGCAGCTTCAGCTCGGTTATGAAAAGTAGCCACCACTTCTTCAAACTCCCTTATATGCACGTATGGATTCTCGTTCTCTAACCCGTGAAAGGTCGGCAAGAGTTGGATCATGCCTGGCTTGAAATCCAAATTCGGCATATTAGGGGGAAACATTATGCATGATGGTGTGGCCGTACGTGTAGGGTGAAGATAATCGTTCAACGTCTTCTGCGCTGGACCTCCTCATTTTGAGCCATCGCTAACGGATTTGCAACTCCTAGTGAGGCTGGGGTCGAGGGAAGACTTGACGTGTGGGAAGAAACTTCACTAGGGTTCTCCCGGTCTTCTTGCGAATCTCCCTAATTCGTCTCTATAACGATTCATTCACTTTACAACGTTTCGCTTTTTTTTTATTTTTTATTTTTTTATTTTTATTTTTTTTTATTATGAAACAAAGAAAAACAATAATGTAGAACCGTGAATCGCAACCCCCAAGAGTGCTCCCAGGAAAGATTGGTGGGGCGAGGCCTCCTTAAAAACCAACCTCCTAGACAGAGCAACGTTCCCAGGAAAGACTGGTGGCGTAGAACGCTAACAGGAACCAGCCTCCTAGACAGAACTCCCTTAGTTTGTACTTTTCAACGTTTCCACAAAATTGCTTGAAAATTTATTAAGTTTTATGACGTGTTTTATGAAATGTTAAATGTTAGATATTAGTACCCTAAGTTAATACTATTCTAAAACCTAAGGTTACACAAATTATGAGAAATTAAGAGTCCTAATTTAATGTCTAAATTAGTCACCTAAAAGTCACAACCTAAAAATTAATATTAATTATGAATGAAAAATTAAATAGCAATTCTAGGCAATTAAGAAGTAAATAAAAGAGAAGATTAATGCTAAAACTGAGACAAAGAGAATGAAAGCTACCTAAGCAAAACGAGCTAATAAACTAATAAATAAAACAAAAAAAAAAAAAAAAAAAAGACACAAAGAAGTCTAAACTACAGAAAGTAAAAAAAAAAAAAAAAAAAAAAAAAAAAACTTTTAAAACAAAAGAGACGGCACGGTCACTCCAATTTGACATAAACATATAAACCTTTTTTTTTTTTTTGAACAAATAAATGAAAAGAGAATCTAACAAAGTAATAAAGAAAACTTAACAAACAACCGGGAAAATGAAAATTGACTACAAGCTAATACGACAAAGCAACGATTATTTTTTTTTTTTTTTTTTTTTTTTTTTTTTTTTTTTTTTTTTTTTTTTTTTGGAACGTGCTAAACAAATGGACAAAATTAGAGTAACAAAAACGAAAACTAATAATAATAGTAAATGAAAAGGCAAACAACCGGAAACTTTTTTTTTTTTTTTTTTGGGAAAACAAAATAAGACAAAAAAAACCCTAACAGACTAAAGAAAGAAAACTAACAACTGAGAGAATGAAAAACCAATAACGTGACCAAGAAACACAAACAAGAAAACGTGTCAAACAAAAAGACAAATAAAAACTATGTACTTACCTCTTTGACTAATTATCTCTTGAACAATCTTGTTAACGCCCCCGGCAACGGCGCCAAAAATTGATTACGCCCAAACGTGTTGAAAATAAAGCGGTTGCGGTAGCACGATTAGGGCGGTCGTATCCACAAGGAGGAGACAAATTGAACAAGAAATGATTAGCAAATAAAAAGCGTTAGGAGATGAATAACAAAATCAAAATAAAAAGAATGGAATTTTTGTTGAGAAGTTTAAGTATAAGAAAAATGTATGAAAAATTATATAATTAAAAGTGGTAAGGCGTCGAGATTCCCTATATGCTTGTTTCACCGAATGGATTTTGATCTTCAAGATTACTCAATTGAAAGTTTCACATCCCAAACTAACAATCGGAAAATATATATTTGAAGAACATATGGATTAAAATGTATTCGAGTGAATAAAATTCTTACGTTTAGAACTAGGAAAAATTATCTTATGAGAAATCTAAGAGCGACAATATACCGCTGGCAATACTGCAGTAAAAAGACTACTCATAAAACAATACCTACCAATATATAATATCATGCAACAATCACATAAAAAGAGCGTGACTAGATTTATATAAAAGTTGACAATAAAATATGTTGATATGAGAAATTAGAAGAAGATAGAAGAAAATTAATCGCTCAAATATATAAACTTTAGAGAACAAATGGAGAATCAAAATCCACTCAAGCTCACTTCACATATAGGTTTCTCTCTAACCTCACCAACTAGAGAAAAATGTGTCAAAATTTAGACTAAAAATTCAACCCCTCACACACTCTACGAGGGCTCTATTTATAGAGTTTCTAGGCATGTAAAAGAAAATACTCGGTAAAGAAAACATAAGGAACGTTTTATCCCATTGAATTGGATTTATAAGGCTTAATTCTAGAAGTTAATGCTGAAATCAACCCAACAGAACAAAACGGAACGCTGGCTGAGGAATCCCAATGGGTGGGACACGTGTCACGTGTTGATTCGCGGCGAGGAATAAATGTTGCACAGCTTCGGACACGTGGCGCAAGATGAGAGGCTGAGAAGGAGAAAGTGGCCGATAGCTGGGTCCCGCATGGACACGTGGCGCATCCGGATTCGCGGACAGGGTAATGCTGGACAGTTGGAACGCACGGAAAGGAATCTTGACGCGCGCGTGAGGGGAACTCGCGCACCGGGGAAGGCGTTGCGCGCCAAGCGCGCGTACATGTGGGGACAGCTGGGTCCCACGAGGCTGACGGCAGCAAAAAATGACACGTGGCACGCGCTGGTGAGCTCGCGTGGCTCGGCTCCAATCGGCTCGGCTCGGCGGACGGCTGGCTGAAGGGCTGTTTGCCTGATGGGCTTCAGATGGGCTTTTGTCTTCTTTTTCTTTTTAGTTTTGGCCCAAATGTCTTATTTCCCTACAAAATAAATTAAATTAAATTAAAATCAAATACTTCCACATAAAATTAATTCCATGAAAATATTTAATTAAAATCTAATTTATCTAACAATTATGAACAATTTAAGTGCAAATTTGTGTACTTATCAGGCTCCATTGGTGTTAGTTCTTGTCGTGGTTCATCTGTTGTCGATTCAGGAATAGACCGCGGACATGTTGCTTGAACATTTTCACCAGTCAATTCCTCAAGTACAAGTCTGCTTCTGGGCTTCATATTCTTTATAAAATCCTCTTCCAGAAAACGAGCATTCGTGCTGACGAATGTTTTCTGATCAGTAGGACTATAGAAGATATAGCCTTTTGTTCCTTTGGGATATCCTACAAACAGGCATAGTTCTGAACGACTTGTCAGCTTACCAGTCTTCTTTCTAAGCACATGTGTCGGACAACCCCATATTCTGGTGTGGCCAAGAGATGACTTCTTGCCACTCCATCTTTCATATGGAGTTCCAGGTACTACCTTAGATG
This sequence comes from Morus alba, assembly GCA_012066045.3. Taxonomy (NCBI): domain Eukaryota; kingdom Viridiplantae; phylum Streptophyta; class Magnoliopsida; order Rosales; family Moraceae; genus Morus; species Morus alba. The sequence continues at coordinate 3,687,623 of JABXEQ010000015.1, forward strand.
GAACTTGGTTCAGAATGTATGCTGCTGTTTCCAAGGCATATCTCCAAAAGGAATCTGGAAGAGATGAGTAACTCATCATTGATCTAACCATATCTAACAAAGTTTGATTCCTTCTCTCTGACACGCCATTCTGCTGAGGAGTACCTGGTGCGGTCAGTTGAGAAAATATACCTTCTTCCTTAAGAAAGTCTTCGAACTCTCCCAGCAAGTATTCACCACCATGATCAGATCATAGTGTTTTGATCTGTTTATCTAATTGCTTTTCAACCAAGGCCTTGAATTCTTTGAACTTTTCAAAGGTTTCAGACTTTTGACGCATCAGATAAATGTGACCAAAACGAGAATAGTCATCAGTGAAGGTTATGAAATATTCATATCCTCCTCTTGCTTGGATATTGAATGGCCCACATACATCACTATGTACGAGTTCTAGGCATTCATCGCCTCTATTACCTTTTGTTTGAAAAAGGGTCTCTTGGTCATTTTTCCTTCTATGCAAGATTCACATGTAGGTAGTGAGCCTACACTTGAGGTTTGTAAGGACCTGTCTCTTACCAACCTTTTAATCCTGTCAAGGCTAATATGTCCAAGACGTAGATGCCATTTGTAGGTTTGATCAATTGAGTCTAACCTCAATCTCTTACTATCTCTCATTGAATCCTCATTCAATTCAGTATCGCAAATCGTTGGAATATTTGGTTTGACGTAGAACAGATTGTTTATCATGACTGTAGAAGTAATCATGAAGCCATTCTTTAGAATTCGAATAACATCATTATTAAAATCCAAAGAATATCCTTGCTCAATCAAACGAGCCACAGAAATAACGTCTTTCCCAAAAACCGGGACATAATAAACATTGTTCAAAACAATAAAACTGTTCTCAAAAATTAATTTAATACTTCCAACGGATGTTGCTGATACTGATGCTCCATTCCCCCAGCGGAAGTTGAACTCGTCCTTGCTAAGCCTTTTGTTTTCCCTAAACCCCTGCAGAGAACAACAAACATGATTAGTGGCTCCAGAGTCTACAATCCAAGAAAAAGTAGAGTCATCCACAAAACAGGCTTCGGTAACAAGTAATGTACCTTTAGCTTTAACCTCCTTGAGATATGTAGGACAGTTGCGTTTCCAGTGTCCAGCTACTCCGCAATGGTGACATTTGTCAGTACTCTTGTCCACCTTTGCAGTGTTCTTGCCTTTTGCAGCCGGCTTCTTCTTGTTACTGTGGGCTTTCTTCTGTTTCTTGGCACCAGAGGTGGAAGGCTTCGCTTCAGCAAGGTTTGCCTCTTCGTTCCTCTTTTTGCCTTTGAGCAGTAGAGTTTCCACAGTTTGAAGCTCCTTCATGAGTTCTGGGACTGAATAGCTCAACTTATTCATCGAGTAGTTGAGTTTGAAGTTGTCAAACATCTCCGGTAGAGTCTCTAGGATCATATCCACCTGAGTCTCTCCATCTATTTCAGCTCCCATGAGCTCCATCTCATTCAGGTGACTAATGATCAATAGCATATGGTCCCGAACAGGAGTGCCGGATTTCATCCGGCAATTCATGAAGTTACGCACCGCAGCTTGCTTGGCTTGACGGCCCTGGCTTCCGAACATTTCAGAGATGTTGTAGATCATATCTGCAGCCGTCAACATGTTCTGATGTTGCTGTTGCAACACATTGCTAATTGATGCTAAGATATAGCACCTAGCAATCTCATCGGAACGCATCCAAGCAGTGTATGCGTCTCGCTCTTCTTGAGTCGAATCATCATTTGGCTCAAGAGGACAGGGGGTGATGAGCACATGCTTGTGCTTGTCTACCGTCAATATGATATCGAGGTTATGTTTCCAGTCAACGTAATTTTCACCCACGAATTTGTTTGTACTAAGAATTTGCGCGATCGGGGATAAAGACATAATTGTTGAAAAATAAAATAAAGTGGTGTTGGTAATTTGCTTATATTTAAGAGAAGTATGATGCATGAATGCAAATACTTAAACATAAATAAAATCCTTAAAAAATGTTTCATCTATGGTGTTACGATCATAAACAGCAACACGTCCCACCTAGGGGTGGTGTCCGTGAAGCCTCCTATCGCATTGAGACTCCTCTCGTTTGGTCCACTTCACAAGATGTCTCCACATCTAGTGCAACCAATCACCATCTCTTTTGGTCACCTTAGATCCATTGCCTAGCTCCTATGGGAGGTTACAATGATCTTCAGTCTAAGTTTCTAACCGACTAATCGACTCTAGAGGTTGTTATGAACTAACGATCCATCTAGGGATGGTCTCGCCTCACTTCCTCCCTTTTTGAGTCTTATCTTCTATAAGCAACCTGATAACTCCTTAGCGTCATGTTTCATGGGTTTCTCCCATTGAAGTGAGGACCACTAAGGTGGTTCTTAACCTATCCACATGTCACGATCAGGCTAAAGTCGGAGACCTTGGGAACGTTTCAACGCAAACGACCCTCCCACTTAGCTTTTTGAAAAATGGATTTTGTTTTAAAATTAAGTCCAATTAATAATTCAACAAAATTATAACCCTTATAAATTTGTTGCATTTTATAACTCTTTATAAAATTTACCCATTGCATTTATTACTATAACAATTTATAATATTAAACTACAATGACGCATGAACATGCTTGCATGGCAATTTGATATTGGCATCTCTATATCCTATATGACATGTTATAATGATGTGAGATTAAATAATAAATCATACATTTACAATTTAACCTCTCTATGGCTCATTTCTAATTACAACCCATAAAAACAAATGAAAATAATTACAATAATTTTCTTCATCTTGTCTTCTTGGCATCTTCTCAATTTTCTCTTCTCACGATCCCTGAAAAGTGAAAATGATTTTTGTGGAAATTTTTTTTTTGTTTTTTATATTTGGGCCGGGCCCCGGGACACTCCCGGGCCCACCTTTTCCTCGGCTGGGCTAGGGGCCTGCTGGCACATGGGCTTTGTGGGCCAAGCAGCCCCCTTTGCGACTCGAGATGGGCCACGGCCCTTGCCAGGCAAGGCCGGGCGGGGCTGGGCCCTGGCCTCAGGCGGGGCTGCGGCCGGGCCTAAGGCCCGCCAGGGGTTTCGATAAACCTGCTTGGCGGCTCTTTGGGGGCGCGGCCCTTGCAGCAAGGCCTGCCCCCTGGCGGGGCCTACAGGCCCGCTAGGGTTTCAAGAAACCCTAGCGCATACTAGGGTTTCCGAAACCCTAGTGTGCCGCACAACCAAAACCCGTGGGAAGGGTCTGGTCTTTGGGACTCGTCTTGTTGGCGCGTGCGGCGGCGACGGCGGCGGCGATGGCGCAAAAAAAAAAAAAAATTTCCGAAATTTAAATTACAAAATTTCCTATGCCCTTTAATGGCTTACATTATTTTCTAGAGAAAACATAAACCACCATTTTGGTGTAATCAAAACCTAGAGCCAATCGATCGGATCCAATCACATATATATTCAAAACAATTTTGAATTCATCATATATTCATGCAAGATGCCAATATCAACACATATCATACATTCAATCGCATAAACATAAATCATGCATGATCAAAAGCCCTAGGCTCTCTCTGATACCAATTGTAGGATCTTGTTGTGATTTATAGATGAAAAATCAATTGAACAACAACAATATTGTAGGCGGAATTTCAAAAATTTTATCATATCCATTTAATTCAAAATTAAATGTAAACCACAACGAGAGATGCATGCATGATATATGTTTATAGACAAAGGATTAGAATATCACACATACCTTTGTGACGATTGAATTAAATGACCACAAGGATCTTGTCTCACTATCTCACGTTCCAAGATGGAGAATTGCCGTGAAACAAGATCGTTGTTTTACTGCCACGATCACACCAAAAACCACTCGTTGATTCAAAGCTATGACTCTATGGTATTTGGGATGAGAGAGTGGGCTCTTTTTCAAAAACCTAAGGAAACTATTTCCTTCTATTTTGTCCCTACAAAATCCGGCCACCCTAAGAAAAGATGTGATATATTTTTTCTCTTCTCTCTCCAAGAACTCTCTTAGTGTTTTCAATAAAATATCCTTATATAGGAGGAAATTCAAAAACTCAAAACCCTAGATGGGATTTTCGAATTTCTCTTTAACCCTTGGATTGAACTCCGAAAATCCCTACATGGCTAGGGATTTCCGAATTTTCCTTCCCCTTTTGGAGCAAAATTCGAAATCCCCTTATGGCAAGGGATTTTCGAATTTTTCCCAAAATAATATATCACCTTTCTCTTTCCTTAGTTGCCAAATAAAATCATGTTTAAATTTTATTTTGAATTTTAAATTAATCTCTATTAATTTTGAAATTCAAAACTCATTCCTTTTATTTTTCAATTATCGAATAAATGAAAAATAACACAATGAATTTAAACATAATTATGTATTGAACATCAGTTTCTGTTTTTCCCATTTATTAGAGCTAGCCTTGAGACCAAATGGACCCACATGGCTCGCATGACTAAATATTGAATAGTTACATTTATATGGACGTTTTAGATATTTGCAGAGAACAAAGAGTAACCTGATATTCTGAAATAATAAGATAGATATTTAAAGTATTTGCTCTAGGAAAATAGATTGTTGAAATGGTCAGTAAAATACTTCAACGTCCTTATTGAAAAAAATATATTGAAGTAGAACTTAATACACAACAGACCATGTAGGAAAAATGAAAAAAATACAAAAAATTTAATTTTGAGATAATACATATAGTTGGATTTAGATTTAATGGTTGAGGAAAGTCAAATGTTGCTTTGTTAAAATAAGCTCAACTGTAGATGATCTTTTGTAACAACCTATTGATACATGTCCTATTGCATAACCGATAAAACCCATTGCATGTCTTGAGTTTGAGCACACTCAGTAAAATTTGTGTTCCTATAAGAATTGTTCCAACATACAATTCATTGTGTTTAATGCTTATAGGGGTTATTACTATTATTGGTCCCTCAATTATGAGTTGTCTGTGAAATAATTTCGAATATTGAGATATCGAATAAGCTACAACTTACGGATGAAATGAAGGAAACGGGTTTAAAAGTAGTATTTTGGCAAAAAAAAAAAAAAAAAAAAAAAAAAGAAAGAAAAAAAGTGAGTGTATTATTCTTGAAAATTAGTTATGAGTTTGTTTTCTTTTCCTTCTGGTTTTTTAATGATTTTCTTTTCGTTACAAATTTTTGAATTTTTTTATACGAAACTTTCAATTTTTCAATTGAATAAATGAAAAAAGAAAATTTAATTTTCTTTTTGAATTAAACCTTAAAAATCAATGTAAAATCAAGATTGTTCCTTTTGTTCAATATCACCCCTTCTATTAAAGGTGTTTTAGTTACTCTATTTTAGTAAGAGGGAGAAAATCAGTAGTAAACAGATTCAGATTGTAAACGAGTCATAATCTATTTGCCGTGGGTTGCAGAGTGGAGGTGGATTTAGAGGTCCCTAACTCTATTCTCTGTTTACCAACTGCATTTAATTATATCATATTTTTAAATTAGATATATTATGTATAATATGTTAATATATAGTTTTAAATGTGATCTATTACATAATACATACAGATCTTTAAAAATACATTTCTTTTTATTTTTAATTTAATGTTTCATGTTTTGAATGGTTTAATTTACATTTCTTTTATATCATATTCATTTAATGTTTCATGTATAATACATTTCATGTTTTAACAATAATATGGTAAAACTAAAATTTCAACACGCTTGATAGAATCTATAAATTTATTTCCACGTGTAAAGCGCGTGGCAATAACTAGTACAAAATAAAAAGTGTAAAACGACAAAGATACTAGAATGAATTCCAAAGGAAGCGCAACTTCTTAGGTCACATTCATTTTGCTTGATTCAAATTTAGAATTTGAATTTTGTTACAATAAAAGTTCTCACAAATAATTACATCTAACTTTTTTTACTACAAAGAAAAGCTCTCACATAAAATCACATCTCAACTCGAATTAAAAACTCAAAATTCTAAGATCGGAGAGAGAGAGAGAAAGACGCGAGAGATTTGCTTCAAAGCAAATGGTGTTTTCTTCAACATATTCTTGGTATTTGTTATGCCACTCAAGGTAGGTTTGCTTCTCATCTTCTTCGCTTTGGTCTGTTGATGAATTCTTCAACTGCTCAAAATCATTCTCAATCCTCTCCGAATGAGGTTTTTCAAGCAAACATGGCAGAAAATACAATGAAATAGAAAATCTAGGAGAGGCTTTGAGTTTGTTTCATGAAATGCTCCGTGTCGGCCCCTCTCGCTTACATCATTCGTTTCACTTTCGATTCTTAAATTATGAAAATGAAGCATTACTCTGTAGTGATTTCTCCGTTACAAGCAAATGGGTCCTGTAGGAATCAAGGATGATCACTATACACTCTCTATTATGATCAATTGCTTTTGTCATTTGAATCATATGAATTCTTGTTTTTCTATCTTGGGGAAATTCAAAAAATCGGTAATGAACCGCATACACCGTGACCCTAACTAGTCTATTAAAAGGGCTTTTGCTAGAAGGAAAGGTCAAGTCTATTAAAAGGGCTTTTGCTAGAAGGAAAGGTCAATGAGGCAGCTAAATGCTTTCGCAAAATGACTAGTGAAGGTCAGAAGGCCAATATCATCACTTACACCACATTCTTGAATGGTTTTTGTAAATTGGGCAGCACTACCAAACTTTGATTGCTTAGGAATATGGAAAAACATAGGAGCTGCAAGCCCGACGTAGTTGCTTATAGCACAGTTGATCGACAGCCTTTGTAAAGATGGGCTAGTTCTTTGATGCTCTCAATCTCTTCTCGAAAATGACAACTAAGGTTATAGTTCCAAATGTTGTTACTTACAACTCCTTAATACATGGAGCGTGCTTGTTAAGTCAATCGAAAGAGGCTATGAGGCTATTTCATGAAATGGTAGCTCAGTAAATCACTCGAGGTTCAAACTTTCAATATCTTGGTGGATATGTTTTGTAAAGAGGGCATGGCTACAGATGTTCAAACTTTCAATATCTTGGTGGATATTATGGTAAAGAGAGGCATCAAACCTGTTGCGGTAACATATAATTTCGCTTGTGGACTGTCATTGTTTGCGGGGAGAAATGGATAAGGCAAGGAAAGTATTTGATAAGATGGTTGCAAAGAGTTGTGAAACTAATCTGCGTAGTCATAACAATTTGATCAACAGATATTGCAAGAATAAGAGGATAGATGAGGCCCTTGCATTGTTTGAACAAATGATATCCAAGGGATTAATCGCAAATGTTGTGACTTACAACAGTCTTATTGATGGTCCGTGGTAAAGTTGGGAGAACCGACCCCCTCCTTTGAGGCTGCCACTCAGAACTAACTTTTTAACTTGTACTTGCTTGAAATTTCTTAAAATTTACTTTAACATTTTTTTAGGTCTTATAATAAACATAAGATACAAAATTGCTTTCTTAATTAAAATATTCATACCATAACATATATGTTTCAGAATCATAATTAACAAAAACTATTTATAACATAAAGCTAATTGCGGAAATATTTGCGAGCGGTATTCATATCCCGAGCCCCACATCGTTCGTCCACTCGCCGGCAGTCCATCCGGCATTATATGCCGATTGCTTACCTACAGTATAAACATTCTATAATGAGCTTTCGCTCAACAAGTAGGAACTATCTCCCGCAAAATAACTGTAAGTTCACATGAATAAATATGCATGAGCCAATTATGCTTAATTATGATGTTTTATCAGAATCTTATTATCTCATCTTATCTTATCTTTCTTTTGGGCCTGAGTGCTCGTACCACTTGCGCGTAATCATCGGGATGTGAGGGTTTGCAAGGTCCCCAATGACACTGTGATTATAACTTGAATGCCTCCCTTGAGTCGGAGGACATTATTATTATTTTTTTTCTCCCTTGTGGAGCTTGAGTTACCTCCCTTGTGGAGGCTGGTATGGCACTCAACTGAGATTACTCTTATAAGTTCCTCTTGACTTATTAAGGTGTATGCAAAATGACCTAGCATAACATACTATATCATGTACTCGAACACATATAATTCGGGTGTACTGCTTAAGTATATGTAGTATAACATAGCATAGCATTCATAACATTAAATGTACTCAAACATATATAGTTCATGTGTACTATTTACTTTAAAATCTATTTATACTGTAGGCGAGATTCCTACTTACTTGATTTTAAAACTAGAATCCCCTTTCGCTCTATCGGCCCTAGTCTCGACTTTCTTTCGAAAATAAACACCCATTAAGAGTGTGAGATCAACTATTATTTGCTATTCTATTTTAGCAACTTATGAAGAAAAATATAACCCTTTCCATAAGGCATATATTCCTTTTCGTTTACTAAAGGATAATAAAGATTAATTTATTAAATCTTCAAAATCTTATTTTCCTTAATTTCCCTTGCTATGATATTAAGGTCCAATTCGGCCTAGGGCTTATACATCAAATTCTAACTTTTACACCGCTGAAATTTATACTCTAACGGAGTCTCTTAAACTAATGTGGGTGTTAGACCCACATTAAATCTTTGAATTTCTGTGGATCTATCGTATTGGACTCGTAGGTGCTCGTCGGGATAATTCGCTTGGTAAACCACTATGTTTCTTTAAGAAAGTATTTTTTTTTTTGAAAACTTCCTTTATGAATAATTTTCATTAAAATGAGGTTTAATGTCATTGTGTTTTACTAAAATTCTATCTCAGGTTCTTTTATAACTTTTTGTTGAAACCGACACTGTTTTATTTTTGTCTCGTTAAAAACTGTGCAGTTTCTGAAATTTGCATTTTATAGTATTTTAGAGTCAGATTTCAAAATTTTGTTATTCATGAAACCTCGTCTCGTCGAGATCTAAAATTTTTGTTTTTGGTAAAAGTTGAAATTCGGCCTCTAAAGGCCTCGTTTGGCTTAAAACCGTAGCTGAAACTGTTTTAGTAAAAAAACTGTGCCATTTTGGGAATCCGTGTTTTAGTACCTCTTAGGGTCGGATTTTGAAAATATTTTCTTCATGAAATCTAAAATTGGTACTTTCTTGAAAAATCAAGATTTAGCCTCTAAGGGTCCCGTTTGGCTGAACCAGTGGCTGCCAGTTTTTTTTTAGACTGTGTTGGACAGCTTGTCCGTTTTTACAATATGGCTTCAAACTTGGTTTTAGAGTTAAAATTAGGTTTTGTCATAGTAACCAAAAATTGTTCAAAACATCCAGGACTATAAGTTCAAACATTAAAACATTGAAAAATCTCACTCTATGGTCCTCAATTTCACGGTCAAAGTCACCGAAAATGTTTTCCTCTAATCCGAAAAAAAATAAGCAACGTAGATCGAGCATAAACATACCACATCAAAATAACCTCAAAACTCACAAAACCAACATAAAACTCACACACCCATATTACAACTCATCTCCTCAAGAACCACAAATTTACATCCACAAATCCAAGCTTAAAGTTGGCTAGAAATTAATGGAGAAGAATTTGAGAATTCTCTTACCCTTGAAGAACTATCTCTCTCCCTTGAATACCTTGAACTCCTCTAAGATTTGTTATTGGCTTGGAACTAGAAAGTATATGGAAATTTAAGAGGAATATTTCTACATTTCAAACTTTACTAAAACACGAAAAAAGAGGATTTAGAGTTATACCCTTTGGAAAAATGCTTGTCTAGACTCCTCCTAGACCCTTTGATCTCCTTCTTCTTCTATGGTTTGCTAGTGGCTCAAGATTGGGAGAGTAGAAGAAAATATTTTAGGGGAAAATGGAGGAGTGTGGCCGGTTTGGGTGTGGGGAAAATGAGAGGAGATGTGCAAAAATGGCTAACCTAATGCTTGCACTAATGGTCTCCCTTTATAGACATTACTTGATCTCCTCTTAGTTCTCATTTAAGCCTATCAAACTAGCTTAATTGGCTAGATTTTTGGATTAATCCCCCCCTTTATTGTGGCTGGCCAATGGAGTGCTTCAAGAGGGAATGGTGTAAGCATTTCATGTCCAATAGTTGATTTAACTCAATCCCATCATGAAGTCCATGTAGCACACTTCACTAGCCAAATTTTTTGGCTATAATCCCTCAAGTTTGGCCGGCCAAGTGAGGGAAGGGGAGAGAAAAATGAAACCTAACCCTTGTACCTTTGTCTACTTTCTAAATTTACTCATTAAAACTGTCCAAAATTATACTGACAGCTATTTTCTCCTGAGATCTTTGATCGATGCTAGTTTTTATTGTGCTTGGAGATTCTTAAAATTAAGATTCTCAAATCAGATCTGTCTTGAAATTCTTCCGTTTTAAAGTACGGTGAGAATTTATCGATCGAATTTACTTGATCGGAAAAATGTGAACTTAACAAGAAATCACTCTCTGAATTTAGGAATGCGATGTTAATTCCATAAATCCTTCAAACATCAAAATGTACATAGTATAAAGATTTTCCAGGAAAATCCTTGACTTAAATACATGAATTACATTATTAAAATTCTGGGATTTTGTTGGTCACTACAATCTACCCCCCTTAAGAATTTTCGTCCCGAAAATTAGAACAACTCGGGGTAGCTTTTCCTCATATCTTCTTCGTGTTCCCAAGTAGCTTCCTCAATATTGTGATTTCGCCACAAGACTTTAACTAGAGGAATTCCTTTATTCCTTAAAGTTTTCTCCTCACAAGCCAAGATCTGGACTGGTTTCTCTTTGTATGTAAGGTCCTCGTGCACTTCGACAGGTTCCTGGTGCAATACATGCGACGGATCTGTCACATATTTCTTCAACATCGATACGTGAAAGACGTTGTGTACAAAAGTTAATTATGGTGGCAATGCTAGTCTATATGTGACTTTTCCAATCCTTTCAAGGATCTCAAAAGGTCCTATGTATCTCGAACTAAGCTTCCCTTTCTTGCCAAATCTCATTACCTTTAGAAAACTAAGTTTCCTGCTCGAAACTCCAAAGTGGCTGTGGTGTTTATCCACAGAACTCTTCTAGCGATTGTGAGCTGTATCTAACCTCTCTCTCCGATAAGTCTCACATCCTCTATGGTTCTCCGATGAAGTCTCTTTGTTTCAAGATGCTTCTCCCCGGTTCGTACCCGGTGAATTGGGGACCAAAGATCTTCTTCCGTATAGAGCTTGAAAGGTGCCATTCCTATTGACGCGTGATAGCTGTTATTGCAGGAAAACTCTATCAAAGGTAACTTCCTATCCCAATTTCCCTTGAAGTCCATGACACATGCCCTCAAAGATATCTTCTAGGGTCTAGATGGTTCTCTCAGATTGGCCATCCGTTTTGCGGGTGAAAAAGTCGATTGAACTTTAGCTTAGATCCCATTAAGTCATGTACATTTTTCCAAAATCTTAACGTCAAGCGGCCGTCTCGATCCGAAATGATGGATTCTTGAATTCCATGCCACGCTACTATCTTAGACACGTAAATTTCGGCCAGCCACTCAACAGAATAACTGAGTTTGATCGGCAGAAAGTGTGTGGATTTAGTCAATCAATCCACGATTACCCAAATTACATCGTTACCATCAGATGTTCTTGGCAACCCTACCACGAAATCCATCGTGATTTGGTCCCACTTCCATTCTGGAATATCAATCTTCCGTAGTTCTCTGCCGACGCCGATTCTTTGCTTTAACTTTCTCGACGGTTAAGGCACTTGATATAAATTCATCCACATCCTTCTTTATTCCCGGCCACCAAAAGCTCCTTTTCGGATCCTTATACATTTTAGTTGCTCCCAGATGAACAGAGTAAGGCATTTCATGTGCTTCTGAAAGGATCTGCTTCCTCATTTCCTCATCTTTAGGGACGCATATTCTTCCCTTGTGGAAGAGTGTGCCGTTGTCTGCGAGGCTAAACACCATTTCTTTGCCATTGAGAACTTCCTCCTTTAACATCACCAAGGTAGGATCAGATTCCTGACTACTCTTCATGTGCTCGAGGATGGTCGGTTGTAGGGTGAGAGATGATACCTTTCACGAAATTATCTCAACTTCAAGGTCGTGTATGTCCTTCTGTAGGGGTTATGGCAAAGCATGTAGGATCTTATTGTGATTTATATATGAAAAATCATTTGAACAACAACAATATTGTAGGCGGAATTTCAAAAATTTTATCATATCCATTTAATTCATAATTAAACGTAAACCACAACGAGAGATTCATGCATGATATATGTTTATGGACAAAGGATTAGAAAAATCTCACATACCTTTGTGACGATTGAATTAATTGACCGCAAGGATCTTGTCTCACTATCTCACGTTCCAAGATGGAGAATTGCCGTGAAACAAGATCGTTGTTTATTGTCACGATCACACCAAGAACCACTCGTTGATTCAAGGCTATGTCTCTACAATTTTTAGGATGAGAGAGTGGGCTCTTTTTCAAAAACCTAAGGAAACTTTTTCCTTCTATTTTGTCTCTACAAAATCCGCCACCCTAAGGAAAGTGTGATCTCTTTTTCTTTTCTCCAAAAGACTCTCTCCCTAGGGTTTTCAATAATATCCTTATATAGGAGAAAATTCAAAAACTCAAACCCTAGATGGGATTTTGAATTTCTCCTTAACCCTAGGGTTGAAATCCGAAAATCCCTACATGGCTTAGGGATTTCCGAATTTCCTTCCTATTTTGGAGACAAAATTCAAAATCCCCTTAAGGCAAGGGATTTCCGAATTTTCCCAAAATAAAATCTCACTTTTCTCTTTCCTTTAGTTGCCAAATAAAATCATGTTTAAATTTCATTTTGAATTTTAAATTAATCTCCATTAATTTCAAAATTCAAAACTCATTCTTTTATTTTTCAATTATCAAATAAATGAAAAATAACACAATGAATTTAAACATAATTATCGGTTCTGTTTTTCCCATTTATTAGAGCTAGCCTTGAGACCGAATGGACCCACATGAACAAAGCTATGGAATTACAATATTCGACTAACTCATCCCTATAAGTTATCGACATATTTAATTCCGACATCGCATAACTCCACTAAAAGTTCGATGCGAAATAATCTCTCGATTCATGTGCGCTAATTTTTCTTTTGGTGTTGATACAATTTATCACACGGTCCACAATGTAAATGCATTATTATCCTTCGTAAATATCGGTGATCGAAATGGTGTATATAATATTACCGTTTTACCATTCTAATCATTATTTCCTCAACTCCTTTATATGACTTGTGAATAAGAAAGACAAACGTTCGTAAGATGTCTACGCACATGTTACGATGTCTTAATCAATGAATATCATCATTGAATACCAGGCCTGGTTTATTTATTCACACACCCGTCAATAAAGCATGAGGTGATATTATTTTTACGAATTCCATATCTGTGAATCACATAACTCCAACTTAATATTGTCATGATCCCAATGACCGAGATGTCGCTCAAGAATCGCGAACTAACCTCATTGGCGAATCAAAGATCATGAGATACTAAGTTGAGCTACGATTCACTTGAGGATTAAGATAATTATACAAATATACTTAAGTTGTGATGATTAGGTTTAGAGTTGTGTAAACGGTTTTACTCTAACCTAATCACCACATGGTCTATTCAACATGTTGCGAGCATGTCTAGATCAACCACGAGTCCAACTCCCATGCCCCGAGACCAAAGATCACATGGTTCGATCTATCATCATAATCGGATTCGATTGCCCAATCAATCCTAAGATCATGAATATCTATTTTAAACCTGTGTCCGAAGAGTTTGTCCGGCAGGTTCCCCCGACTCTTCTTTCGTTAGTAACAGTTTATGGACTAAGCAATATCATAAACACTCTTGAGTATGTGTCAAAACATAACTTTATCTTATTTTATAAAATCAGACAAAATAATAATGTCTTACATTTGTCATTTCATAAATAACAAATTACATCCCACTTTATGGACACATTTCCAACAAACTCCCACTTGGACTTAAAGTAGGTGTGTACAATCTCGCATGCCCAAACCTTCCAGATGCGTATCGAAGACTTTACCAGATAAAGCCTTTGTAAACGGATCGGCTAAGTTGTCATGTGTTGATATCTTTGTCACTTCAACATCGCCTCTTTGTACAATCTCACGGATGAGGTGGTATTTCCGCTCTATGTGCTTGGACCTTTTATGGCTTCTAGGCTCCTTAGAGTTTGCTCAGCCCCCTGTTATATCGCAATCTGACTTACCATGGGCCTATCGACTTCCGGAACAACTTCCAAGTGAAACAAGGAACTTTTAAGCCATACAGCCTCTTCGCAGCTTCACAAGCTGCCACATATTCGGCCTCCATGGTGGAGTCACCTATGCAAGTCCGCTTGATGCTCCTCCATACCACCGAACCTCCATTCAGGACAAACACTCGATCCTGAAGTGGATTTCCTGAATCCTTATCCGATTGGAAATCGAATCGGTATATCCCGGCATATTCAGGTCGAGCACTGAATATACAAGCATATAGTTCCTCGTTCTCCTAAGATACTTGAGGATATGCTTTACAAGAACCCCAGTGCTCGGGTCCGTGGTTTGACTGAATCTACTCACCACGCCCTCTTGCGTAGCATATATCGTCTGGTGCAAAGCATCGCATACATGAGGCTTCCCACGGTCAGCGTATGAACTCGGCTCATGTCTTCCTCTTCTTGAGGAGTCTTGGGAGATCGCTCCTTAGAGAGGGATACTCCATGTCGGAAGGGTAGATAACCCTTTTGGAGTTTTGCATAGCGAATCGGTCCATTACCTTATCGATGTAGGATGCTTGAGACAAAGTGCCAATTGTTTGTTCTTCCGATCTCGAAAGATCTGAATTCCCAAAACATAGGCAGCTTCTCCTAGATCCTTCATGTCAAACCGCTTTGCGAGCCGAGCTTAACCTCGCTTAGTCTTCCTACATCATTCCCAATGAGTAGTATGTCATCTACATATAAGACTAAGAAAACCACTTTGCCTTCTTGTATCGACTTATACACACAAGGCTCATCCATTGACCGAACAAAACCATAAGTTTTAACGGTCTCATCGAATCTGATATTCCATGATCTCGGATGCTCGCTTGGGTCCATAAATGGACTTACGCAATTTGCAAACCTTTTCTTCTAGACCCTTTTCAATGAATCCATCTGGTTGTGCCATGTAAATGCGCTCATCCAGTTGCCATTCGTAAAAAGTCGTCTTTACATCCATCTCGCGATTTCATAATCTAAAGCGTGAAGAATGGATAGAAGAATTCGGATGGATTTAAGCATGGCTACCGGAGAGAAGGTATCCTCATAGTCGATGCCTTCTTTTTCCGGGTGTAGCCCTTGGCTACCGACCTTGCTTTGAATGTCTCTACATTCCCATCCGGACCCCTCTTCTTCTTGTAGATCCATTTACACCCTACGGGTTTTACCCCTTCAGAGGATCTACTAGAGTCCATACGCCATTTTTATACATCGATTGTATTTGGCCCATGGCTTCATGCCATAGGTTTGCTTCGTAACTTTCCATGGCCTGCAAGTAGGAGACAGGTTAAATCGATATCTAAATCTGATCGCATATAATGCGTCTCCATAAGACATGTACCTATCAGGTTGTCTCACAACCCTCCCACTACGTCGAGGCTCCACCGGTGTTAGTTCTTGTTGTGGTTCATCATTGTCGGTTCGGAATAGATTGCGGATATGTTGCATGAACATTTTCACCATCAATTCCTCAAGTACAAGCTTGCTTCTTGGCTTCATATTCTTTATAAAATCCTCTTCCAAAATTAGCATTCGTTGGCCAGATGTTTTCTCGATCGATGAGACTATAAAAGATATAGCCTTTTGTTCCTTTGGGATATCCTACAAATAGGCACATTTACGAATCCACTAGTCGACTTACCTTCTTCTTTCTAAGCACATGTGCCGGACAACCCCATATTCTCGTGTGGCCAAGAGATGACTTCTTGCCACTCCATCTTTCATATGGAGTTCCGTGTACGCCTTAGATGGAACTTGGTTCAGAATGTATGTCTTTGTTTCCAAGGCATATCCCCAAAAGGAATCGGAAGAGATGAGTAACTCATCATTGATCTAACCATGTCTAATAGAGTTCGATTCCTTCTCTCGAGACACGCCATTCTCACCGAGGAGTACCTGGCGCGGTCGATTGAGAAAATATACCTTCTTCCTTAAGAAAGTCTTCGAACTCTCCCAAAGAAGTATTCACCACCACGATCGGATCGTAGTGTTTTGATCTGTTTATCTAATTGCTTTTCAACCAAGGCCTTGAATTCTTTTGAACTTTTCAAAAGTTTCGGACTTTTGACGATTAGATAAATATGACCAAAACGAGAATAGTCATCGATGAAGGTTATGAAATATTCATATCCTCCTCTTGCTTGGATATTGAATGGCCCACATACATCACTATGTATGCGAGTTCTAGGCATTCATCGACTCTATTACCCTTTCTTTGAAAAGGGTCTCTTGGTCATTTTTCCTTCTATGCAGGATTCACATGTAGGTAGTGAGCCTACACTTAAGGTTTGCAAGGGACCGTCTCTTACCAACCTTTTAATCTTGTCAAGGCCAATATGTCCAAGACGTAGATGCCATTTGTAGGTTTGATCAATTGAGTCTAACCTCAATCTCTTACTTTCTCTCATTGAATCATCATTCAATTCGATTATCGCAAATCGTTGGAATATTTGGTTTAACGAGAAATGTATTGTTTATCATGACCAGAGAAGTAATCATGAAGCCATTCTTTAGAATCTGAATAACATCATTATTAAAATCCAAAGAATATCCTTGCTCAATCAAACGAGCCCACGAAATAAGGTTTTTCCCAAAAACCGGGACATAATAAACATTGTTCAAAACAATAAAACTGTTCTCAAAAATTAATTTAATACTTCCAACGGTGTTGTCGAGCATCGATGCTCCATTCCCCAGCGGAAGTTGAACTCGTCCTTGCTAAGCCTTTTGTTTTCCCTGAACCCTGCAGAGAACAACAAACATGATTAGTGGCTCCAGAGTCTACAATCCAACAAAAAGTAGAGTCACCACAAAACAGGCTTGGTAACAAGCAATGTACCTTTAGCTTTGACCTCCTTGAGGTATGTAGGACGATTCTATGTTTCCAAAGGCGAGACATTCCGCAATGGTGACATTTGTCAAGATCTTGTCTACCTTTGCAGCGTTCTTGCCTTTCGAGTGGCTTCTTCTTGTTATCGGGCTTTCTCCTGTTTATTGGCACCAGAGGTGGAAGGCTTTGCTTCAGCAAGGCTTGCCTTTCCATTCTCCATTTTGCCTTTAAGCGGTAGAGAGTTTCCGTGAGTTCAAGCTCCATCATGAGTTCGGGGGAGAATAACTCAACTTATTCATCGAAAGCGCTTGAGTTTGAAGTTGTCAACATCTCCGGGAGAGTCTCTAGGATCATATCCACTTGAGTCTCTCCATCTATTTCAGCTCCCATGAGCTCCATCTCATTCAGGTGACTTATGATCAATAGCATATGGTCCCGAGCAAGTGCCGGATTTCATCCGCGCTCATGAAGTTGCGCACTGCAGCTTGCTTGGCTTGACGGCCCTGGCTTCCTAACATTTCGGAGATGTCTGAGATCATATCTCTGCAGCCACAAGATGTTCCGATGTTGTTTGTTGCAACACATTGCTAATTGATGCTAAAATATAGCACCTAGCAATCTCATCGTAACGCATCCAAGCGAAGTATGTCTCGCTCTTCTTGAGTCGAATCATCATTCGGCTCAAGAGGACAGGGGTGGTGAGCACATGCTTGTGCTTGTCTACCGTCAACACGATATCGAGGTTACGCTTTCCAGTCAACGTAATTTTCACCCACTAGTTTGTTTGTACTAAGAATTTGCGCGATCGGGGATAAAGACATAATTGCTGAAAAATAAAATAAAGCGGTGTTGGTAATTTGCTTATATTTAAGAGAAGTATGATGCATGAATGCAAATACTTAAACATAAATAAAATCCTTAAAAAAATGTTTCATCTATGGTGTTGCGATCATAAACGGCAACACGTCCCACCTAGGGGTGGCGTCCATGAAGCCTCCTATCGCATCGAGACTCCTCTCGTTTGGTCCACTTTACAAGATGTCTCTACATCTAGTGCAACCAATCACCATCTTTTTGGTCACCTTTGATCCATTGCCTAGCTCCTATGGGAGATTACAATGATCTTTAGTCTAAGTGTTTAACCGACTAATCGACTCTAGAGGTTGTTATGAACTAACGATCCATCTAGGGATGGTCTCGCCTCACTACTTCCTTTTCGAGTCTTATCTTCTATAAGCAACCCCGATGACTCCTTAGCGACATGTTTCATGGGTTTCTCCCATTGAAGTGAGGACCACTAAGGTGGTTCTTAACCTATCCACATGTCACGATCAAAGCTAAAGTCGGAGACCTTGGGAACGTTCAACGCAAAACGACCCTCCCACTTAGCTTTTTGAAAATGGATTTTGTTTTGAAATTAAGTCCAATTAATAATTCAACAAAATTATAACCCTTATAAATTTGTTGTATTTTATAACTCTTTATAAAATTTACCCATTGCATTTATTATTATAACAATTTATAATATTAAACTACAATGATGCATGAACATGCTTGCATGGCAATTTGATATTGGCATCTCTATATCCTATATGGCATGTTATAATGATGCGAGATTAAACAATAAATCATACATTTACAATTTAACCTCTCTATGGCTCATTTCTAATTACAACCCATAAAAACAAATGAAAATAATTACAATAATTTTCTTCATCTTGTCTTCTTGGCATCTTCTCAATTTTCTCTTCTCTTGATCCTGAAAAGTGAAAATAAAAAAAAATATATTTTTTTTTTTTTTTGTTTGGCCGGGCCCGGGACAATCCTGGGCCCACCTTCTCCTCGGCCGGGCCAGGCCACCTTGGCGCAGCATGGGCCAGGCCAGCAGGCCTTGCTCCCATTGTTTGGGCCGTGGCCCTTGCCTCGGCAAGGCCAGTGGCCGGGCACAGGCCCTTGCTCGGCAAGGGCACAGGCCGGCCTGTGCCCTTGCCTGGGCAAGGCTCGCGGCCTGGGCCCTGGGCTGCGGCTCTTGCCCCGGGCAAGGCCTGTGGCCCGTGCACAGGCGGGGCGCGGCCGGCCTTTGCCCCTGCCTTAGGGGGCGGGGCCCTGGGCAAGGTTATCGGCAGGGCTCCCGCGGCTCCCCGGCAGGGCTCGCAGTCCGCCATAGGGTTTCAGAAACCCTAGCGCATACTAGGGGTTTTCCAACCCTAGTTCACTGCACGTACCAAAACCCCGGGAAGGGTTTGGCGGCCGGGCTTGTGGCGGAGGCTGGAGTCGTCGGCGGGGGCCAGCGGCGGCGGCAAGTGGCGGCGGCGGCACAAAAAAAAATATTTTCCGGAAATTTAAATTACAAAATTTCCTATGCCCTTTAATGGCTTACATTATTTTCTAGAGAAAACATAAACCACCAACATGGTGTAATTAAAAACCTAGAGCCAATCGATCGATCCAATCACATATTCAATCAAAACAATTTTGAATTCATCATATATTCATGCAAGATGCCAATATCAACACATATCATACATTCAATCGCATAAACATAAATCATGCATGATCAATAGCCCTAGGCTCGATACCAATTGTAGGATCTTATTGTGATTTATATATGAAAAATCATTTGAACAACAACAATATTGTAGGCGTGAATTTCAAAATTTTATCATATCCATTTAATTCATAATTAAACGTAAACCACAACGAGAGATGCATGCATGATATATGTTTATGGACAAAGGATTAGAAAAATCTCACATACCTTTGTGACGATTGAATTAATTGACCGCAAGGATCTTGTCTCACTATCTCACGCTCCAAGATGGAGAATTGCCGTGAAACAAGATCGTTGTTTATTGTCACGATCACACCAAGAACCACTCGTTGATTCAAGGCTATGTCTCTACAATTTTTAGGATGAGAGAGTGGGCTCTTTTTCAAAAACCTAAGGAAACTTTTTCCTTCTATTTTGTCTCTACAAAATCCGCCACCCTAAGGAAAGTGTGATCTCTTTTTCTTTTCTCCAAAAGACTCTCTCCCTAGGGTTTTCAATAATATCCTTATATAGGAGAAAATTCAAAACTCAAACCCTAGATGGGATTTTCGAATTTCTCCTTAACCCCTAGGGTTGAAATCCGAAAATCCCTTCATGGCTTAGGATTTTCCGAATTTCCTTCCCTATTTTGAGCAAAATTCAAAATCCCCTTAAGGCAAGGGATTTTAAATTTTCCCAAAATAAAATCTCACTTTTCTCTTTCCTTTAGTTGCCAAATAAAATCATGTTTAAATTTCATTTTGAATTTTAAATTAATCTCCATTAATTTCAAAATTCAAAACTCATTCTTTTTATTTTTCAATTATCAAATAAATGAAAAATAACACAATGAATTTAAACATAATTATCGGTTCTGTTTTTCCCATTTATTAGAGCTAGCCTTGAGACCGAATGGACCCACATGAACAAAGCTATGGAATTACAATATTCGACTAACTCATCCCTATAAGTTATCGACATATTTAATTCCGACATCGCATAACTCCACTAAAAAGTTCGATGCCAATAATCTCTCGATTCATGTGCGCTAATTTTTCTTTTGGTGTTGATACAATTTATCACACGGTCCACAGTGTAAATGCATTATTATCCTTCGTAAATATCGGTGATCGAATGGTGTATATAATATTACCGCTTTACCATTCTAATCATTATTTCCTCAACTCCTTTATATGACTGTGAATAAGAAAGACAAACGTTCGTAAGATGTCTCGCATATGTTACGATGTCTTAATCAATGAATATCATCATTGAATACCAGGCCCGGTTTATTTATTCACACACCCGCAATAAAGCATGAGGTGATATTATTTTTACGAATTCCATATCCGTGAATCACATAACTCCAACTTAATATTGTCATGATCCCAATGACCGAGATGTCGCTCAAGAATCGTGAACTAACCTCATTGGCGAATCAAAGATCATGAGATACTAAGTTGAGCTACGCATTCACTTCAGGATTAAGATAATTATACAAATATATTTAAGTTGTGATGATTAGGTTTAGAGTTGTGTAAACGGTTTTTACTCTAACCTAATCACCACATGGTCTATTCAACATGTTGCGAGCATGTCTAGATCAACCACAGAGTCCAACTCCCATGCCCCGAGACCAAAGATCACATGGTTCGATCTAACAGTCATAATCGGATTCGATTGCCCAATCAATCCTAAGACTGCGAATATCTATTTTAAACCAGATCCCAAGAGTTTGTCCGGTAGGGTTCCCCCGACTCTTCTTTCGTTGGTAACGGTTTATGGACTAAGCAATATCATAAACACTCTTGAGTATGTGTCAAAACATAACTTTATCTTATTTTATAAAATCAGCAAAATAATAATGTCTTACATTTGTCATTTCATAAATAACAAATTACATCCCACTTTATGGACACATTTCCAACAAAGCATGCATCGCCATTAACGTTGCTGATGACTTCTGACTTAGTGCATCTGCCACCTTGTTTGCTTTTCCGGGATGATAGATGATCTCGTAATCATAGTCCTTTACCAATTCCAGCCATCTCCGTTGTCTCATATTCAACTCCTTTCCGAGTGAAGATGTACTTGAGACTTTGGTGGTCCGTGTAGATCTCACACTTCACCCATACAGGTAGTGTCGCCATATTTTCAACGCAAAACCACCGCAGCAAGTTCTAAGTCGTATGTTGGGTAGTTCCTTTCATGATCTTTAAGTTGTCGCGAGGCATAAGTGACCACCTTTCCTCCTTGCATGAGAATGGCTCCTAATCCTTTCTTAGAAGGCGTCCACCAGAGACTACAAAATTCCTTCGTCGATTTGGAATGGTCAACACTAGTGCACTCCCAGTCTCCTTTAGCTCCCGGAAGCTTTCTTCGCACTTCTCGGTCCATTCATACTTCCTTTCCTTCCGTGAGAGCCGTGAGCGGTGCTTTGCTAGCTTTGAGAATCCTTCACAAAGCGTTGGTAGTATCCCCGCTAAACCCAGAAAACTACGTATCTCCGTCACACTCCTCGAGCTAACCAATTACTAACTACTTCGATCTTGGCGGGATCCACTTGTAACTCCTTCCTTGGAAACCACATGCCCTAAAAATTGTACCTTTTCTAGCCAAAATTCACACTTTGAAAATTTGGCATACAACTGGTTCTCCTTTAATATCTCAGAGATGCTTGAAGCTCCTCGTGCTCTTCCTTCATTTTGGAGTAAATCGTAATGTCATCTATGAAGACGATAACATACTTGTCCGTGATGATCCTTAAATACCGATTCATCAAGTCCATGAATGTTGTTGGAGCATTGGTCACCTAAACGGCATCACGAGGAACTCGTAGTGTCCATAACGAGTCCCGAAAAGCCATCCTTGGTACGTCATCTTCCTCTATCCGGTTGGTGCTACCCTCAATGCAAATCATCTTGGAAAATATGCAGCTCCCTTCAATTGGTCGAATAGATCATTGATGCTCGGCAATCGATACTTGTTCTTGTAAGACCACAAGAATTAATTGAGATTAATTAAGGTAATTGAGATTATTAGTGTGCCTAATCTGATTTAATTAATTGAGTTTTAATTAATAAATGTTTCAAATGAGAGTTTAAATAATTCCAAGGTATTTAAATTTTTTCACAAGAATTTATTTTAACCCCAGAAGTGTGTATGGGCACATTTCGACCGTTATTTTAAAAATATTGTACACATGTCATTTTCATTTTTGTTTTTCCTTTTCTTTCTTTTCCTTTTTTTTTTTCTTTCTTCTTTCTTTTCTTCCTTCCTTCATCTCTCTCTCTCTCTCTCTCTCCATTCCCGTGCTCTCTCTCTCCCCCATTTTTGCCCCAAATCAAACGGATTTTGAGCCAAAGACGAGTTTCAAAGTATTTTCAACGCCAAGAGAAGGATTCGAGGTAAGATTATCGAAAGAACCTCTCTTGAATCTCAAGTTTTTAATTTCAAAACTTATTTTGGTTCAAACTGGATTTTTGATGATTTTGAGTAAAACTAGAGAGAAATTGGAGATCTTGGGTTCTTTTTGGACTTGTTTTAGGACCTAGAACCCGGATCTAGTGGTTTCCCTTTGAAATATTTGGATTTGGGACCGGATTTGCAGGTTTTTAGATCGATTTCCGCGAGCTTCTCTCGCGCGAATGATACACCGGCCGACCATGCGGTCGATCGATTGCAGGTCGACCGATCGATCGGTCCGTCGATCAGGTGTACACTACCGGTCAACCGGTAGTGTTGCCTCGCTTTGTCACCGGTCGACCGGCACACACGGGTTTGACCCTGTTTGGCCTGAAAAGTGTTGTTTTGACCCCCTGTTTTCGGGAGAACCCAAATTAGCTTCATTTGGGGACTTGGGATGAAAGGATTAGCATTTTTAATCCCTGATTTGATATTAAATCCCTTGGAATGGAATTTAAAACATGAAAATGGATTATGGCACACTAATTGAAAATCTTGGTACATATGTGAGATCGGATTGCTTTAGGAATGAGAATTGATCCTAAAGTGTTGTCTTGTATCAATGATTGCTGAGGACTCAGACTGAAGGGATTTCAGGAAGCGGAAGCCAGAAAAGGCAACGCTAGTCCCAGGTTTGATTGTGCAAGGTAGGATTTCTACCCCTTTTTCCTTGTGAGCCTGTTTTCAAAAAGGATTTTGGCCTTGAAAATGTTTTAAAGAAAGGGATTGGTTTTATGAAGAAAAACGGTTTAAAACCGTGGCTTGTTAGTTTATGGAAATCCTTGGCTTGTCCTGTCCATGGAATCCATAGCTTGTCTAGTCATGGAACCTCATGGCTTGCCCAACATGGGGCCCGCGGCTTGAGTAGTTCGTGGGGTCATATGAACGATTTCATAAGGTTAAATGGATGATTTCTTAAGATAAGAGATCTTGTGAACTGCAATAGAGTCTATTGTCAGTAAGCCCAGATAGGATGCGAGAGTGCATCCTCGGGGCGTAACCCAAACTCGGTCCGGGTAGGCGACGACTTGGTAAGGTGAGTAATTTGTATTAATTACTTGTTGAAGCCTCAGAATTTAGTTATTTTCGCTTATATTTCCTTTGAGAAAAGGATGTGAGGTTCCTACTGCTCTGTCAGATCTGAATGTCTTGTTTACTTACTTATTCATTTGTTTATTCATTTATATTAAGTATTTCAAATTATATCCTACTAGGCCTTTCGCTCACGCTTTATGCTTTAAATGTTAAACCCTCCTGTGAGACTCGAGGAGTGGTGCATCGATGAGTCGTGCTATGGATCGATCAAGTGAGGATTGTGCTCATCCTCTGATATAAAGTGTAAGGAATTTGATGAAGATTATGTAAACTTATTTAATACTTGGATTTACTAGACTGTGGTTGATGTCTGTTGTAACATGAACATGTATGCATGATACTGTATATCCTGTGGGGTGGAGCCCTGTGTGTCAGAGGCTCCTGGATTATGTAGTTTATTTGTATTTTAATGCAGTTAGTGTGGGGCCTGGTTGGAGAATCTGCTTCATTAATCCCTAATCGAGCTCCACGTCACCCACCCTGTTTGGGGGGCGTGACAGGAGTGGTATCAGTGTCTTAGGTTAAGAACCCCAGGATTGTACATACATGTGTGACATCTGCTATCCACCGAATAGTCTAGTTTTATTTAAGTTGAAGGAAATGGCTCCTCACCGTGAGACCAGCACCCAATCAAACAACCGAACCAAGGGTTCTTGGATGCCATGTATGCCGCCTTTCAAGGCATGGCCACTAGAGCTCCTGGAATGAGCGACCGGGTGAGGATAGAAAACAAGGTTATTTTCAGAATTCAAAGTAGTGCCTATCCCCTTTAACAAAGGAGGGAGGACCCTGTGAAGGTGAGAGTTCTGGATTGACTCCATAGTCAAGCACTTGAGTACTATGGGAGTCCCGATGAATACCGGATGGAACTTACCGGTACAAGATGGAAGGTTTAGCAAACACTTGGTGGAAACAGGTCAAGAGGAGAATAGATATTGTAGGTTGACCTAGGAACAGTTTGAGACATTGGTCAATGACCAAAGCATTTCCCCGTAATTACAGGAAGAAAAAAAACCGAATTCATGTCAGCAGCAGAAAGGTGACATGTCCGTAAGGGGAATATGAGGCTAAGTTTAATGACCTATCCCGGTTTTTAATCATCTCTCCGTGGAGTCTCGAACACATGAGATGTCTTAAGTTTGAGAAGGGGCCTCAAGAACTACTGTGAGGAGATCCTTTTTTGCTCTAAGACTTGAACTTTTTGGTAGCCCTAATGGGATTGGAGTGGATAACTTGGCCTATCGAAAGAAAGGAAGAAGAAACGGATCGAGTCTCACATCGTGACCTTACATTTGGTGTTTGCCCGGAAAGTGGTAGAAGAATTGCAACCAGGCCTTTAGTTCGGTTGGGGAAAATGACGAAAGTCTGGCGATGGGTTCATCTAGGGAGTGACGTATGCTCCATATGGGCCTTTGTCACCACAAAGCAAGTTGGGCCATATTAAGAGAATTGTCCTAATCGCCACCGCTCAACAAACCCAAAGTGGCCTTCCTAGCCAAGAAGGGTTTTTCCCCACCGGACATTTACCATATCATGACCAAGTAATGATGCCATACCTTATGCGCATAAATTATCACCGCCCCGCCTCTGAGTTCGACCTCAATTTTATAAGACTGGCATAACCGCCTCCACCATTTTAGTATAGGCCTCTGGGTCCGCCTAATGTTGGTGATAGAGGAAAGGAAAAGTACAGGGACAAGCTTATACTCCGCAGGAGGCAGCCCGAGGTCGACCAAAGAACGCTGGTTGAGGGTATGATTCTAATCTCTCATTCTTTTGCTCACGTGTTGTTTGATACATGTGCCACACACTCATTTATATCAAGTTCTTTTGTTCGGACTTTAAAACCTAAGAGTGAGAACTTAGAAGTCTTGATGACTTTGAACTCCCCACCGGGATGTGGAGGTAATGAGTGTGTGTAAATCGTGAAATCATGATTGGTGGTGAGCGATTGAGAGCAATTTGATTATGCTTCCGATGGACCTGTTTGATGTGGTACTCGGAATGGATTGGCTGGGGTACAAAGGCGATTGTCGATTGCTACCATAGGAAGGTGACTTTGGTGACGGATTTTGGAATAGTAATTTCTTATCGTGCATAGATGAAGCCAATCCTTGGGGAAAGATCAAGAAGTACAAAGTTGGGGACGTAAGAACTTAGCATGTTTCTCTTCCTTCTTGCCTTAGAAGGTGAACTTGAAGTAATCGGAGATAGTGCGGAACTCAGAGGTGGATGAGTTTACAGATGTATTTCCTGAGGAGCTACCTGGTTTACCGCCAGATCGAGAGATTGAATTCGGTATTGATTTGGTTTCGGGAACGGCACCTAACTCCATTCCTCCATACCGGATGGCTCTGGTGGAGATGAAGGAATTAAGAACGCAGCTTGAAGAGCTAGCAGAAAAAGGATATATCCGGAATAATACTTCTCCTTGGGGTGCACCAGTGCTATTTGTGAAGAAGCACGACGGATCTCTTCGTTATGCATCGACATCACAATTGAACAGGGTGATCGTGGAAGAACAAGTACCCACCGCCGAGGATCGGCGAATTGTTCGATCAGTTGGGTAGATCACAGCTCCGCTTCTAAGATTGATTTGAGATCCGGGCACCATCCGTTGAAAATCAAGGACGAAGACATTCAAGACTACTTTCGTAACTCGCACACGGCACTTTGAGTTTCTAGTAATGCCGCTTTGGGTTGACGTAATGCCCCGGCCGCATTCATGGATCTAATGAACCGTATTCTGGCCGCTTGGATCGGTTCGTGATCGCCTTCATTGACGACATATTGGTTTACTCAAGACTTGGGAAGAACATGCGCAACATTTGAGAATTGTTCTTCAAACTCTTCGAGAACACCAGTTGTATGCTAAGAAGGAGAAGTGCGACTCCGGCCGACAAAAGTGAAGTTCCTGGGCATGTGATCTCGTGGACAGGGAATTTCTCAGAGATCCTTCTAAGATCGAGACTGACCATAAAGGGGAAAGGTCGAAGAACGTGAGAGAGATTCAGTTTTCGACCGCAGGTTATTACCGGGCGCTTTGTGAAAGACTTCTAGCATCGCTACACTGATGACTCCGGGGCTGATGAGGAAGGAAGTTAGATTCAAATGGGACGCCGAATGTGAAAATGCTTTCAGAATTGAAGGTCGATCGACAAGTGCACCAGTTCCTGACTATTCTTGACAAAGTGAAGAACTGTATGAGGTGTATACTGATGCCTCGTGGAGTGGCTAGTGTGTGTTGATGCAGGTGGACGCGCCAGCTTACGATCCCGACTACTAAAGCCACATGAACAAAATTACCCCACTCATGATTTGAGCTGGCCGTGATATTTGCTCAAGATATGGATATTTTATCTCTATGGAGCAAAAAGTTTCGTGTCTTTTCCTCCACTAAAAGTTTGAAGTACTTGTTTACTCGAAAGACTTGAATCTCAAAAAGAAGATGGGTGGAGTACATGGAAGACTACGACTTCACTCTCCAAGATATCCCGAAAAGCTAATGTGGTGGCTGATGCCCTTAGCAGAAGCCGACGGGGACTCGCATCATTAACTTTGGAAGATTGGAAAAGGACTGAAGTGGTGAGTGAGTATGATCTTCAGCCTACGTAAGATTATAACCAGGGCTATGATTTATAATCTGGTTTTCACACCGGACATTGTGCAACAAGTTGCAGAATCAATGGCGGATCCACACCTCCAAGGAATTTGGATTCGGATCCGTAATGGAGAGCACCGAGGATTGAGAATCCGGGAGGATGGAGCCTTGTATTTTCGCAACCGACTTGGTCGCTCCTAAGGCATGTGAGGTAAAGAAGAAGATTCCAAGGCAGGCACAAATTGAGGTATGCTATTCATCCGGGAGTACAAAGATGTACCAGACCTAAAAAGACAAGAGATCGTGGAGAGGCATGAAAAGAGACATTCGTGAGTATGTCTCAGAATGTGTGACTTGCCTCGTGGATTAAAGCCGAGCACCGTGGTTAGCGGGAGAGTTGCAACCTCTTCCCCGTCTCGATGGAAATGGGAGCACATCACCATGGATTTTCCGATGGGGCTACCGAGAACCGAGTAAGCACGATGCCACTGTGGTGGTAGTGATGGTGTTGACGTCTCAAGACTTCATACCGCTCCGCGACGATTTATTAAGATTCTATCAGAATTGTACCTAGAGTACATCGTGAGGTTACATTTGAGTGTCACCGCTCATCACGCCCCGATCGTGGATACCCGCTCAATGCACGATATTGGAAGAGTTTCCCGGAAGCTATGGGAACAGATCCAATTTTAGCACCGCATTTCATCCTCGATCGGATGGACAACTGAAAGAGTCATTCAGATTCGAGGATATGCTTCATGCTTGTATTCGGAATTTGGTGGGAACCGGAAGAAAACCGCGATCTTGGGTTGAGTTTATGCACAATAATAACTATCGTGCCAAGATTGAATGGCACCGCTTGAAGCTCAGTATGGTCGCCCTTGTAGGTCACCTCGTGGTGTTGGTTGGAACCAGAGGATCGATCGAGCACTATACCGTAAGTCATCGAGAATAATGAGAAGATAGTTGTGATTCGAGAACGTCTGCTGACAGTCAAAGTCGCCGTGGTGTTATAAATTTATTGCATATGAGGCCTTGAATTCCAAGAAGGCGACTTTGTCTGTCAAGGTTTCCCACGAAGGGAGTTGTTCAATTCGTGTGAAAGGAACCTGCATTTCAAGGTATGGGGACCATTCCCGATCGTGTAAATCTAGTCGGAGTAGTGGCGCATCGCTGGCTTTACCGCCTCACCATCTCACGGCATGATGTGTTTCATGTTCCATACTTCAAAATGTCAACCCGAGCCGGTCGAGTGCAGTGGTTTGACGCCTCCGAGCACAAGATGATGTCATACTTGAGGAGGCACCCGGCCTGATTCTTGACCAAAAAAAAGAATATGCGCCATCGTGAGATCCTATTAGTGAAAGTATTATACAAAGACCATGGAGTTGAGAAAGCTACATGGGAGCTGAAATTACGATGCAGGAGCGTGATCCACATCTTACACTGAGGTAGGCTTTAATTTCAGAATAAATTGCCTAAGGGGGGGTGAAACAAACACCCCAAGAATTAATTGAGATTAATAAGGTAATTGAGATTATTAGTGTGCCTAATCTGATTTAATTAATTGAGTTTTAATTAATAAATGTTTCAAAATGAGAGTTTAAATAATTCCAAGGTATTTAAATTTTTCACAAGAATTTATTTTAACCCCGTATGTGTATGGGTGCATTCGACTCGTTATTTTAAAATATTGTACATGTCATTTTCATTTTTCTTTTTTTCTTTTTTTTCCTTTTTCTTTTCTTTCTTTTCTTTTCTTTTTCTTCCTTCCCCGCTCTCTCTCTCTCTCTCTCTCCATTCTCGTTTCTCTCTCCCATTTTTGCCCCAAATCAAACGGATTTTGAGCCAAAGACGAAGTTTCAAAGTGTTTTCAACGCCAAGAGAAGGATTCGAGGTAAGATTACCGAAAGAACCTCTCTGAATCTTAAGTTTTTGAATTTCAAAACTTATTTTGGCTCAAACCCGATTTTTGATGATTTTAAGTAAAACTAGAGTAGAAATTAGAGATCTTGGGTTCTTTGGACTTGTTTTAGGACCAAGAACCCGGCTCTAGTGGTTTCCTTTGAAATATTTGGATTTGGGACTGATTTGCGGTTTTTGACTGACATGAGCTTCTCTCGCGCGGTCAATTCCACCGGCCGACCAAGCGTCGATCGATTGCATGCTAACCGTCGATCGGTGTACACACTACCGGCCGACCCAGTGTTGCACGCCAGTCACCGGCCGACCGTGCACACGGTTTGACCTTGTTTGGCCCGAAAAGTGTTGTTTTGACCCCCTGTTTTGGGAGAACCCAAATTAGCTTCATTTGGGGACTTGGGATGAAAGGATTAGCATCCGAATCCCTAATTTGATATTAAAACCCTTGGAATGGAATTTGAAACATGAAAATGGATTAGGGCACTAATTGAAAATCTTGGTACATATGTGAGATCGGATTGCTTTAGGAATGAGAATTGATCCTAAAGTGTTGTCTTGTATCGGTGATCGCCGAGGACTCGATCAGAGGGGGTTTGAGGAAGCCGGCCAGAAAAAGGCAACGCTTAGTCCTGTGTTTGATTGTACGAGGTAGAATTTCTACCCCTATTGTTGGAAATGTGTCCATAAAGTGGATGTAATTTTTATTTATGAAATGACAAATGTAAGACATTATTATTTTGTTGATTTTATAAAATAAGATAAAGTTATGTTTTGACACATACTCAAGAGTGTTTGTGATATTGCTTAGTCCATAAACTGTTACCAACGAAAGAAGAGTCGGGGAACCCCCGGACAAACTCTTCTAATACAGTTTTAAAATAGATATTCGCAGCCTTAGGATTGATTGGGCAATCGAATCCGATTATGACCTGTTAGATCGAACCATGTGATGATCGGGTCTCGGGCATGGGAGTTGGGCTCGTGGTTGATCTAGACATGCTCGCAACATGTTGAATAGACCATGTGATTGATTAGGTTAGAGTAAAAAACCGCTTATACAACTCTAAACCCAATCATCACAACTTAAGTATATTTGTATAATTATCTTAATCCTCAAGTGAATGCATAGCTCAACTTAGTATCTCATGATCTTTGATTCGCCAATGAGATTAGTTCACGCTATTGAACGACATCTCGGTCATTGGGATCATGACAATATTAAGTTGGAGTTATGTGATTCACGACATGGAATTGTAAAAATAATATCACCTCATGCTTTTATTGACGGGTGTGTGAATAAATAAACCAGGCCTGGTATTCAATGATGATATTCATTGATTAAGACATCGAATATGTACGAGACATCTTACTTAACGTTTGTCTTTCTTATTCACAAATATAAAGGAGTTGAGGAAATAATGATTAGAATGGTAAAACGGTAATATTATATATACCATTCTGATCACCGATATTTACGAAGGATAATAATGCATTTACACCGCGGACCGTGTGATAAATTGTATCAACGCCAAAAGAAAAAATTAGCGCACATGAATCGAGAGATTATTCAAATCGAACTTTTAGTGGAGTTAGATGATGTCGAATTAAATATGTCGATAACTTATAGGATAAGTTAGTCGAATATTGTAATTCCATAGCTTTGTTCATGGGGTCCATTCGGGTCT
The DNA here is from genome assembly GCA_012066045.3 of Morus alba. Classification (NCBI taxonomy): domain Eukaryota; kingdom Viridiplantae; phylum Streptophyta; class Magnoliopsida; order Rosales; family Moraceae; genus Morus; species Morus alba. The sequence continues at coordinate 3,718,983 of JABXEQ010000015.1, forward strand.
CAAGGCTAGCTCTAATAAATGGGAAAATAGAAACTCATAATTATGTTTAAATTCATTGTGTTATTTTGTCATTTATTTGATAATTGAAAAATAAAGAATGAGTTTTGAATTTCAAAATTAATGGAGATTAATTTAAAATTCAAAATGAAATTTAAACATGATTTTATTTGGCAACTAAAGGAAAGAGAAAAGTGAGAATTTATTTTGGGAAAATTCGAAATCCCTTGCCTTAAGGGGATTTCAATTTTGCTCCAAATGGGGAAGGAAATTCGGAAATCCCTAAGCCATGTAGGGATTTTCGGATTTCAACCTAGGGTTAAGAAGAAATTTGAAAATCCCATCTAGGGTTTGAGTTTTTGAATTTTTCCCTATATAAGGATATTATTGAAAACCCTAGGAGAGAGTTCTT